>CABHPH010157400.1:26696-40203 GCA_902168325.1 Peromyscus nudipes | reverse complement strand
GCTGGGAGTGGGACCAACTGGGAGAACAATGAAATAGATATCTTGATGAGGGGACATTCTGGGGTTAGGGAGAAACCTGGTGTCAGGGGAACTCCCAGGAATCCATAAGGAAGACCCCAAAAAAGACTCCTAGCAACAGTGGAGAGGGTGCTTGAACTGGCTTTCTCCTGTAATCCTAATTGTCATCAGAGAGTATTCATCCAGTAACTGATGGAAGCAGATACAGACATTCACAGCCAAGTATGAGCCAAGCTCTGGGAGTTCTGTTGCATAGTGAGGGGAAGGATTGTATGAGCCAGGGGGTGTCAAGGTCATGACAGGTGAAACCACATAGACAGCTTACCTGAGCTCATGAGAGTTCAGCAACTCTGTACCAGCAGCTAGAGAGCCTGCATGGGACCAACCTAGGCCCTCTGCATGTATGTGACAGTTGTGTAGCTTGGTCTGTTTGTGGGGCACCTAGCAGTGGGACCAGGGCCTGTCCCTGTGCTTGAGCTGACTTTTGGGAACACAAACCCCAAGCTGGGTTGCTTTGCCCAACTTTGATGCAGGGGAAGGAGCTTGGTCCTACCTCAACTTGATGTGTCCGTGCTATGTTGACTCCCATGGGAGGTCTGCCCCTTTCTGAATGGAAAGGAAGGAGGAGTGGATGGGAGGGTGGGTAAAAAGGAGGTGGGGGGAGGGAGCTGAAGGAGAAAAGGGAGGGGAAACTGTAGTCGATATGTAAAACAAATTTAAAAAAAAATAAAAAATCCAGGACATTACTTGTTATGATGGGTACAGTGGAGAAAACATATCTAGAGCTATCACTTTCACATTAGTGAGACTTCAGACTTCTTTCTTATTAGTTTGCCATTTTCTCCCTTTCCCAGGATCACCACTGTCTCCCTCGTTGTTGTTTTCTTTCACTTGATAATCAGCAGAATTCATTTTAAGAAATGTCTACACTAGCCAAAGTTATTTTCAAAGTAGTAAAATTTCTGATTTCTAAAATTTGTAAGAAGCCATAGACACAAACCAACTGCTCTTAAAGCAAAGCCAGAGATACTATAGTATGCATTCAAAATATATTATGCATTCACAGTAATAAGAAATTTATAGCAATGACATAAAAGATTTATGCACCAATGGAAATTAATAGAGTCCAGACATAAAGCCTTACAGGTTAGTGTATTAATTTTGCACTTTTATACCAGTAATACTCAAGACAAAGTACAAAATTTTCAATAAATTATGTTGGGAAAAGTAGGTATCTATACATAAAATACTGAAATGTATCCCTGTCTTACAGCATATACCAAAACAAACAAACAAACAAACAAACAAAAAAACCAAAAACCCTCTGTAGCAGAAATCTTAGATGGTCTTATTTATAAAATCAAACCTGAGCCAGGTATTGGGGCCAACACTGGAAGGTCAGAGACACAGAACAAACCACAGCTAACCTCACCTGGCCAACTTCTCGGCTGGTCTTGTTTCCACAGACTGGAAGCCTCTGTGTCCTCATATCCGAATGGCTCTCAACTGAACTGTGTTCCAAAGCCTGAAAGCTTAACTAGCCAAATGCTTAACCAGCCAAATACTTCTAGTTTCTGGTCCTCACGCCTTATATACATTTCTGCTTTCTACCAGTACTCCCTGGGATTAAAGGCTCGCTTTCTGGGATTAAAGTCATGTGCCACCATGCCTGGCCATTTCCAATGTGGCCTTGAACTCACAGAGATCCAGAGGGATTTCTATCTCTGGAATGCTAGGATTAAAGGGGTGAGTGCCACCATTTTCTGCCTCTGTATCTAGTGGCTGTCTGTTCTCTGACCCCAGATAAATTTATTAGGGTGCACGATATTTTGGGGAATACAATACCACCACATTTCCCCTCTTTTGTCTAAAATTAAAAAAAGCTTATAACTAATACAAGAAAAATTATATCCAGTAAGTATATACAATATACACAGTCAAGATTACATTAACGATGTCTAGTCCATTAACATTTGACAGATTCAGATAAACACTCCATTATATTTATTAACAATGTCCAGTCCAGTAACATCTGATAAACTCAGACCAAAAAATTTTCATTACTTATCTTATTTAAAACAAGTAGTTCCTTTTTAAAAGTAGATTCCATAATCTCCCTTTTTATCTTATCATATCCATATTCTCTTTTTTTCTTTTCATAATACATTCAGTAGTCTACCTTTTGTCATTTTTATATCTTCCCCTTTTTCTTCAGTGTAGATTCAGTGATCTACCTATTTATCCTATTATTTCTTTATCTTTTTTCTCAGAGTAGATTCAATGATCTATCTCATATCTTATTCTCTTTTTCTTTTTGCTTTCTAGGGGTGAAGATATCTTTAGGGAATCCTGAAAAGAAAAAAATTTAAGTTAATTGTCAAGTCCTGTATCATTTGTTCAGTCTCTGCATATTGAGAAAGTGCAGGGCTTGATTTAAGTCCTTGTTCAAGTAGTCTGTCAGGCTGAATCATCTCAGCTAGTCATCTCGAAATTGTCCTAAACAATTTGTAGTCGAAAGTCGATCTTTCCTTGGTGTTAATCAGCTTAATAGTTTTACCATAGTCCATGTAGAATCATTGTTGTGGGGTCCCATCATCCTTTTGAAGATTTCAAAGTTGCTGTTAGGCGTGGTCATGGTTCCCTGCAGATTTTTTTTTTGTGCCTCCTCTGTGGTTTGGAGCAGTCACAGTCTGATAAATGTCTGTCTCTTGGAAACATGAACGTTCTTCCCTAGAAGAGAAAATCTTCACAGCAATTTCTCCCAACCATTTGTCTTGCCAAACTTCTCCAAACTGACCTTTGCTGATATTTTCTTATAACACGATGGTCTGGGCAATTCTTCTCTGAACAAACAGTAGTAAATCCTTTGTCCCAGGTAGCAGCATCATTACAGTCACTAACAAGATGAGAAGCAGCTTGTAGCTCAGATCAGCAGTCACTGCCTCCATGGTCCCACCACTGTTTGTGGTTCTGCCCGGGCCAAAGCTTCTCCCAAGCCTCCTAGGCCGGGCTCAAACTTGGGATCCTCCTGCTTCTGCCTCCTTCAGTAAATCCTACTGGTGTGTACCATCACAACCGGCTGAGTGTAGCTCAGGCCTGAGCTGGGGCCCACAAGCACCTTTTTCATGAATTTGTACCACGAACGTTGGGTGCCAGATGTAGCGTGAATCTTAAACAGTCTTATTAATAAAATCAAACCTGAGGCCAGTTATTGGGGTGAATGCTGGAAGGTCAGAGAACCAGAATAAGCCACAGCCAACCTCACCTTGCCGGATCCTCAGCTGGTCTTGTTTCCTCAGACTGGAGGCCTCTGAGTCCTCATCCAGAATGGGTCTCAGCTGAACTGCTGCTAGAAGCCTGAAAGTTTAACCAAGCCAAATGCTTAACCAGCCAAATGCTTAACCAGGCCAAATGCTGGGTAATAATTCTCTTACCCTCAAAGTACAATAAATAATTACATTGAAGACCTGAAAGTGTTTTCATACAAGGTATGATAGAATCTGGTGAAAATGGTTTTTGCACTGATTTCACAGATGAGACCAAAATCCAATGTAAGAAAAAGCAAAACTCAACAAGTCAGGGTATAAAATATAAACAAGCTCTGCAAAGAAACAATATAATCATAAAAATGGAAAGGCAACCCATGAAATGTAAAAATATTTTAGTTATGTATTAGATAAATTCCTTAATTCCAAGGTGCACAGGGGATTCCTATAGCACATGTATGAAAAGAATAATAGAGAAGAGTCTCAAATAAGCAGTTCTTCACAGAAATACAAGGTGAAGAATGAATATATGAAGTAATTGTCATCATCACAAATTATCAGGGAAACAGTTTCAATATGATGCTCCCTCACAGGTAGGAGAGTGGAAGTTATTTAAAACAACATCACACTGAGTCAAAATCAGTTACAGAAGGACAAACCCTACATGATTCCTCTTCCAAGAAACTTTAAACATTAAATCTTATAGGACTGGATAGTAGGTGAAAGCATACAGGCTTTCTGAGTTAAGAGAAATGAAATTTTGCTATTCAACTCATATAAACTTTGAAGCATGTAAACAAATGTGTTCCGAAAACTGATGTAATAATACCATGTTGTACTCGTAACAATATTTTAGGAAGATAATCTCATATTAAATATTCATACCAAAATAAAAAAATAGAATATCCACATAGTTAAAAGACTAAAAGATGATAGTAACTCAACTTTGGAAAGACTTAGATGTTTAAGACAACTCCAGATATTAGAAGGTGGGATTTGAGGAGGTAAGTGAGTCACAAGGGAAGAAATGTTGAAAAGCATTAGGAGTTTAATGACTACTGGGAGAAGGAAAAGTACCCTTTCCCAGGGATGATCTCCCTATTAATTGTCCAATGGAGTTTGATTAGCATTAAATCCATATATACACTACCAACAAAAATGGAGTTCATATCACATATATATTTGTGCATGCACAAACATGCATATACATGCATATGAATATAGCAACAATAATAATCAAAGAAAAAAAGAGGTTTTTAATTTGATGCAATGGGACATGAGCAGAGTGTAGATAGGAGGGATTGAAGAGAGAAGGGGGAAGGGGAAAGTGTATAATTCTATTTCCAGTAAAATCATACTAAGAAATGAAAACAAGAGAATTAGGGATCTCATAAGAGCCTAAAACCCTGCCACCCCCATCATCTGAGATTACAGCAAAAAGGTAGTCTAAACAGAGAGAATCAAGTTTCACTATGCACTTATTGGATTCCCTAGGCTTTCTGAACTGTAAGACATCAATATTTCCAGCTATCCAGTCTATGGCATTTTGTGACATAAATTTTGACAGAGGGACTAAATAATACATATATGTATTTTTATAGTCATCATGCTAAAGACCTATTTTTTTAAATATGCAAATGATGTATGTTAAGTTATATTTTAGCTAATCAGAGATGTCCTTTGGCAGTCATAACTCTCTACTACTTTGTACTCTCTCATTTAAACATCCTTAAATAATTTGTGAGGTTAGAACTGATATAATGCATTTCTAACACATCTCACACATTTTAAGTCTACATTTTGGAAAGGCTTGAGATACATGCATATTCATGAGAACATTAGTATAAAACGATGGGCATAAAACCCCAAGTTTTCCTCAAAGCTCCTTGAAATATTTGGATCTGACCCATTTCCCCTTCTACAGAAAACTTACTTGCTTTCTAGCAGTGTGGATTAATTTTTAGCTCTTAGAATAGCGAGAAAAAGGAATTAAAAAAAACACAAATCTTTCTTTTTGAATGAAATATAAAGGTAACCTCAATTTCTTCCTGATCTCTTAATTGGTAACATATAATTTTTTTACAAGGCGTAACTTTTAATTTGATTCATAATGTTTCTTTTCTGTTAGCTTTCTTCTTTCACATCAAGCATTTCAGAAGTGTGCATTTCCATGCAAAAATACCTAGAAGGTTTTCCATGTTCTTTTCTGCTACTGTTTTCTACTTGAGTCCCACTGTGATGAGACGATGTTATGTATGACTGGAATTTCTTTGTCAGGGTTAATAATTGTTTTATGACTCAGAATATGGTTCATCTTTGGAAGTAATATTGTTATATGTGAAAGCAGCATGTATCTAGCTGCTTGGTGAAAACAATGTTCTAAAAATATTAATTGGGTCAAATTAATTGTTAATGAGTTCAAGTTTTCTGTATCTTGGGAGGCTTACTGTCTAGCTAACTTGTTACTTATTAAGAGAATGATATCAAAACATTTCATCACATTTGATAATTCTTTGCCTTATGCAAATTATTTTTTCAATAATGCACTTTTATTTATTTTATGTATTGTAAAAACTGTTATTAGACTTATGCCCTATAAGGATTGTTAAATCCTCTTGGAGAATTAAAATTTTATTATTATGAAATGATATATTTTAACTTTAAGACTTACTTTTTCATAAAAATATATTTTGATATTGTATATCAAATTAGTGTTTTCCTTATTATTAGGGTGATATATTTTCTCCATAATTAAAATCTTAACCAATAATTGACTTTATTTATATGGTAGTTGTGTAAATTATGCATTGAATATCCTCATATAATGTAATTTCATCCAAAGTGACATTCTTATATTTTTAACAGGTGTTTGTGGCCATTCACACTGTGTGCCTTAGTTAGGGTCCCTATTGCTATGATGAAACACATGACAAAAAGGAAGTTGGGAAGAACAGGGTTTATTGGTCTTATCCTTCCCCCACATTGTACATTATTGAAAGAAGTCAGGGCAGGAACTGATGTAGGGCAGGAACCTGGAGGAAGAAGCTGATGCAGTAACTAATCAGGAGTGTCACTTATTGGCTTACTTCTCACGACTTGCTTAGCCTGTTTTCTTATAGAACCCAGGAACACCAGTCCAGGGATTGTATCATCCACAAAATATCTAGACTCTCCCTCATCACATCAATAACACATTAAAAAATGCTCTATAGGCTTGTCTACAGACTGATTTATGGAAGCATTTTTTCAATAAAGGTTTGCCCCTATCACATGACTATAGCTTGTGTCAAGTTTACATGAGCAAACAATGTCCACCACACCATTTCCAGCACACCATTTATTTGATGATGACTGATTATTATAGAGCATTAGTTTCATCATTATGAATGTTTCAATTTCATTTTCCCCTGTGATTTTCTTTCCCTATTTCTGTTTCCTATTAACATGAAGTTGTGAATTTGTTAAGTTGATCTATAGTTCTATAAAACATTCCCTCTGCTTATCTCTGTTTTAGGTACTCTCTCTATTCTTCAAATGCTATCTTCCTTGATCTCACCAGACTCAATTACACCTCCTGAAGTCAGTCTTCAGTTCTTTACTTCAGGTCAGCCTTCGTCAGCTTCAGACTATGTGGGTGACCAGCCCCCACATTTACAACCAGGTTACTCTTGAGCAGGGAGAAGTGGGAAATATTAAGATAGAAAGAGATACCTAGATGATGAGAGAAAAGACAGAAACAAAGGATAGTCTCAGGAGGGCCTGGGTCAAAACCCACCAGTCCAGAACTTTATTCAAAAGAGCTTTTTATAACAATACCAAGGGGAGGGGCAAAAGACCTCCCCCTTACTAGATACAGCCAAGTATAGACCCTTCCAAACACCTGGTACTCAGCACCGTGGTCCAACCATCCTCTTATGCAGTCCTGCTGGGTAAAGCCACTAGGAAACCTCAGTGGGCTCTAACAGTTCCCTCATTTTAGTATTTTAAAGGGCTCCCCATTAAGAGCTCACAACAATCTTCATAGATGTCATACCTCCCAGTATAGGAGTTAAGGATGATAAAGATGGAATATCCTTTTTGAGTGGGCCTAAGATGTAGCCTTAGCTATACCAAGCCCTTTGTAAATCAAACTCTTGATGCAACTATATCAAATAAATCAAACTCTGACGCAACTGCATTAAACTTAAAGACTCCCTTAGCTTAATCATTAATGTTAACAGGTTAATATAATTCTAACATAAATATTGCTATACATAATACAGTTCTCTCAAACTTAGATCCAAAAGCAAACTCTTAATGGAACCATTAACACTTTAAAAACTTAAGCAAAAATACACTGAAAGCAATCTCTTAATAGAACCTTTTGAATTTCTGGCTAACAAAACATAGGATAAACTTCTGATGCATCCACATCAAACTTAAATACTCCCTTAACTTCATCAAACCATGGTGCATCAATATCAATAGATTAACATAATAACTAACATAAATATTACCATATACAGTTATAATTCTTTTTTTTAAAGATATATTTATTATGTATACAGTGTTCTGTTTGCATGTATCCCTCCAGGCCAGAAGAGGGCGCCAGATCTCATTAGATGGTTGTGAGCCACCATGTGGGTGCTGGGAATTGAACTCAGGACCTCTGGAAGAACAGCCAGTGTTCTTAACCTCTGAGCCATCTCTCCAGCTCACAGTTATAATTCTTACAAACCTACATTCAAAAGGAATACTCTCACTATAACTATTAACACTTTAAAAACTTTATCAAATTTCTTAATAGAACTATACAAAACATAACATTAATCCACTCAAGTAACAATAAAATATTTTTAATTAAATAGATGGAGGAATATTAACTCCCCCTTTTCTATAATTTTAAACTAAATGTTGAGCCTAATAAGAAAAAAAACCAAACTCCTCTATTTAAACAGTTCCATTTTTAACACAAAACCAGTTCCATAAGCAGTTCCATTTTTAAAACAAAATGGTTCATGAATCTCCACAGTTAACAAAGCATATATGTATACACAAAACTGCATCTTGATCCTAGGTAGAAAAAACAAATTTCTCCAATTAAATAGTTCCATTTTTAACACAAACAATTCAATAAAAAAGTTCATAAATCATCACCCTTGTTTGAGTCTATATGTGTAAGTAAATTCAAAATTGTCCCATTTCAATGAAATCACTCCTATTCATCCCATTTCTTATGTCCAAAAATTTCAAAAAAAATAATCAACTCTGGTACCAGTCTTCCAAACACAAACAAACATTTCTGACAACCAAAACCTTTTTGCAGTTAACAATTTTAGTTCAAACAAGCATCTCTGCAATTTTTGTTCTCAGGTACAGAGGTACTTTGAATTAAAGCAGCATTTTATGGCAGTCTTTCCTTAACAACCTTGCCTCAGAATGAAGTAACTGCCATAGTAACTGAGCTGCTACTGAGCTCTTTGGGAAAGCTCTCTGCATAGCCAGCAAACAGAAGCTGCAAGGCTTTTGGCTCCTGGCTTCCATTGCTTTCACAGTCCCTGTCTGTCTGTACCTCCTGTAACTGGCTGTTCCCAGGACCCCTATGTCCTGAGGCTCTGAGGGCTTTCAGTTGCCTCACACCACACATACTCAAGAGGTTTCCCCTGCTGCTATGAGCCAAGGCTCTCAACACTGGAGTCCAGGAGGAAACCTAGCCATGGCTAGTCACAGCCACTGTACCCTAGCTGCTGGTTACCTACTCTGCTGGTGGTCCTCGTGTCCCATGCATGCTCTACCAAATGCTGCCTCAGGCTCCCTGGTGTTCCAGGAACATGCTCAGACTTGTTCTCTGATCCTCCTGGTGTGAGCCCCGAGGGCATCTTTCTATGGAGTCTTTGTCTCTCACCCAGCTGCCACAACACTCTGTGCTCTTGCTCTCCAGCTGCCTGCTCTGCTCTCAACCTCTCCTGTGGTGTCTCTGCTGGGCTCTGGCTGCCAGGGACTGCAGCTCTGGGAGACAGACCTGCTCTGGCAGCTGGGGTTTGAAGTCTTTGCTACACTAAAAGCTGCTGCCTGCCATTCACCTCTCTTGTGGCACGATGTCTCCACTCCTCACCTCGGCTTTTTCACAGCAGAACCTCGCTGTTTGTGTTTTCTCTTGGGCTTCTACTGCCTACACTGTGATGATGTCCCAAGGGTCTCAGCTGATGATGCCTGGCTGCTGCAGCTTGTGTTGGCTCTAGCGTCTGCCACTGTTGGCAGCTTCTAGAGCTTCTGAAGCTTCTCAGACTGGCAGTCTGCTATGGATACTGCATGCTGTGCCCCAGGTTGAGGAAAACGTACTCTATACCTAAGTCTTATTCCACCCTAATATACCTAAGTCTACACAACATCCTTGTGCCTAAAGCTTATTCTACCCTAATATACATAAGCCTACATTTCTCAAACTAAACTTATAACTTTCTTTACTAGAAAGAGAGAGAAACATAGACAGAGATAGACACTTGCTTCAGCCTCACTTGGGCATCTTTTTCAGCCCCATCTTTATTCCCAAGAATAAAAAACCCTTCATTCATTTTTTTTTCTACAAAACTAGACCAGTCCTACTGCTTCTCACAGAACCAACTCCCCAGCTTTCACAAAGTCCCTGGTTTGTCCCTGTTTCTGATGCCATCTGTAGGGGACCAGCCCCCATTTTTATGACCAGGTTACTTTTGAACAGGGAGAAGTGGGAAATATTTAGATAGAAAGAGATACCTAGGAGACCGGCCCCAGCTCCCATCCTGCCCCGGACTTCCCTTCTGGACAAAGGTGAGTGCCCGCCCTTACCCTAGATCCCACCCCTGGGCACCAGCCACCCCTGGGAAGACCTGCTCACCTTGGCCCCAGATTCTGGCCAGCGGGCAGGCTCCCTTCTACCCCCACCCCTACCGGGAAGGCCCCCCTTCTCCAAGATTCCCTGCAGTCTCCAAGCCCTGCCCCCAAATCCAAAATCCCCGGAGACCTCCACCACTTCCTGAGACTTAGAGACCGGCCTCAGCTCCCATCCTGCCCCGGACTTCCCTTCTGGACAAAGCTCCCATCTTGCCCCGGACTTCCCTTCTGGACAAAGAGCTGCCATCTTGCCTCGGACTTCCCATCTGGACAATAACTCCCATCCTGCTTCGGCCTTCCCATCTGGACAACAGCTCCCAACCTGCCTCGCACTCCCCATCTGGGCAAGAGAGTCCCATCTGGACAAGAGAGAGGGACTTCCTGAATCTGTCAGCTCTTTCTACACCAAGTGCACCGATAAGACCGAGCACAAAGAGATGGGCAGACGTCAAGGCAGAAGTATATACAACAAAATGATGAGCAATACAGCATCACCAGAACCTAGCCCTCCTCCAACATCTAGAGCTAATCATCAAAAAATGGAAGAAGCAGAGGAAAACAGCCTTATGAATAACATCATGAAGAAGGTAGAGGCTTATATAGAGGAACAGACAAAAAAATGGCAAGAACGCTGTAAAAACCTAGAGGAAAGGTCAACTAAATTAGAAGAAAACAATAAAGTCCTGGAAGAAAACAATAAAGCACTGAAAGAAAGCCATGAAAAAGCAATGAAACAGGTCCAAGACCTGCAAAGTGAGATAGAAAAAATGAAGAAGACACAAACAGAGGGAATGCTGGAAATAGAAAATCTAAGTAAACGATCAGGAACTTCAGATGCAAGTATAACCAACAGAATGCAAGAGATGGAAGAGAGAATCTCTGGCGTTGAAGATAAGGTAGAAGAAATAGATTCATCAGTCAAAGAAAACACTAAAGCCAACAAAGTCATGACCCAAAATGTCCAAGAAATCTGGGACACCATGAAAAGACCAAACCTGCGAATAATAGGGATAGAAGAAGGAGAAGAATACCAACTTAAAGGCACAGAAAATATATTCAACAAGATCATAGAAGAAAACTTTCCCAACTTAAAGAAGGAAATGCCTATGAAGATACAAGAAGCCTATAGAACACCAAACAGACTAGACCCCCAAAAAAAGTCCCCTCGCCACATAATAATTAAACAACTAAACATACAGAATAAAGAAAGAATATTAAGAGCACCAAAGGAAAAAGGCCAAGTGACCTATAAAGGCAAACCCATCAGAATAACACCTGATTTCTCAATGGAGACTTTGAAAGCCAGAAGAACATGGACAGATGTAATGCAGACACTAAGAGACCATGGATGCCAGCCTAGACTAATATACCCAGCAAAACTTTCAATCATCATAGACGGAGTGAACAAGACATTTCAAGACAAAGCCAGATTTAAACAATACTTATCCACAAACCCAGCCCTACAGAAAGCACTAGAAGGAAAATTCCAACCCAAGGAATTCAGATACACCCTTGAAAACACAGGCAATAGATAACACCACAGCAGTAAACCCCAAAGATAAGAATACAGACACACTACCACCAAAAAATAACAGGAATGAACAACCACTGGTCATTAATATCTCTTAATATCAATGGACTTAATTCACCTATAAAAAGACACAGGTTTACAGAATGGATACGAAAGCAGGACCCATCTTTCTGTTGCATACAAGAAACACACCTCAAATACAAAGATAGACACTACCTAAGAATAAAAGGCTGGGAAAAGACTTTCCAATCAAATGGTCTTAAGAAACAAGCGGGTGTAGCCATCCTGATATCCAACAAAATAGACTTCAAACTAAAATCAATCAAAAGAGATCTAGAAGGGCATTACATATTCATCACAGGAAGGATCCACCAAGAGGAAGTTTCAGTTCTGAACATTTATGCCCCAAACACAAGGGCATCCACATATGTAAAAGAAACACTACTAAAGCTTAAACCACATATAAAACCCCACACATTAATAGTGGGAGACTTCAACACCCCACTTTCACCACTGGACAGATCTCCTAAATGGAAACTTAACAGAGAAATAAAGGACTTAACTGATGTCATGACCCAAATGGACTTAATTGATATCTACAGAACATTCCATCCTAACAAAAAAGAATATACTTTCTTCTCCGCACCCCATGGAACCTTCTCCAAAATCGACCACATACTTGGCCACAAAGCAAATCTCAACAGATACAAAACAATTGGAATAGCCTCCTGTGTTCTATCAGACCACCAAGGTTTAAAGTTAGATTTCAACAACAACAAAAACTACAGAAAACCTACAATCTCATGGAAACTGAATAATGCTCAACTGAGTCACCAATGGGTTAGGGAAGAAATAAAGAAAGAAATTAAAGAATTCCTAGAGATCAACGAAAATGAAGACACCACATACCCAAACCTATGGGACACTATGAAAGCAGTGCTAAGAGGGAAATTCATAGCACTAAATGCTCACATAAAGAAGTTGGAGAAATCTCACACTAGTGACTTAACTGCACACCTGAAAGCTCTAGAACAAGAAGAAGCAAAGTCTCCCAGGAGGAATAGACGCCAGGAAATCATCAAAGTGAGAGCTGAAATTAATAAAATAGAAACAAAGAGAACAATACAAAAAATCAATGAAACAAAGAGTTGGTTCTTTGAGAAAATCAACAAGATAGACAAGCCCTTATCCAAACTAACCAAAAGACAGAGAGAGAGCATCCAGATTAACAAAATCAGAAATGAAAAGGGGGACATAACAACAGACATTGAGGAAATCCAGAGAATCATCAGATCATACTTCAAAAGCCTCTATTCCACAAAACTGGAAAATCTAAAAGAAATGGATAATTTTCTGGATAGGTACCACATACCTAAGTTAAATCAAGACCAGATAAACTGTTTAAATAGTCCAATAACACCTAAGGAAATAGAAACAGTCATTAAAAGTCTCCCAACCAAAAAAAGCCCAGGGCCAGATGGTTTCAGTGCAGAATTCTACCAGATCTTCAAAGAAGAGTTAATACCAATACTCTCTAAATTGTTCCACACAGTAGAAACAGAAGGAACATTACCAAACTCCTTCTATGAGGCTACAATTACCCTGATTCCTAAACCAAACAAGGATACAACAAAGAAAGAGAACTACAGACCGATCTCCCTCATGAACATTGATGCAAAAATACTCAATAAAATACTGGCAAACAGACTCCAAGAACACATCAAAACAATTATCCACCATGATCAAGTAGGCTTCATCCCAGGGATGCAAGGGTGGTTCAACATACGAAAGTCCGTCAATGTAATACACCATATAAACAAACTGAAAGAAAAAAAACACA
>CABHPH010157400.1:0-26596 GCA_902168325.1 Peromyscus nudipes | reverse complement strand
ATAAACAAACTGAAAGAAAAAACCACATGATCATCTCACTAGATGCAGAAAAGGCATTTGAAAAAATCCAACACCCCTTCATGATAAAGGTCTTGGAGCGATCAGGAATACAGGGAACATACCTCAACATAATAAAGGCAATTTACAGCAAGCCAACAGCCAACATCAAATTAAATGGAGAGAAACTCAAAGCAATTCCACTAAAATCAGGAACGAGGCAAGGCTGTCCGCTCTCCCCATACTTATTCAATATAGTACTTGAAGTTCTAGCCAGAGCAATAAGACAGCATAAGGAGATTAAGGGGATACAAATGGGAAAGGAAGAAGTCAAGCTTTCCCTATTTGCAGATGACATGATAGTATACTTGAGTGACCCCAAAGATTCAACCAAGGAACTGATACAGCTTATAAACACCTTCAGCAACATAGCAGGATACAAGATCAACTCAAAAAAATCAGTAGCCCTCCTATATACAACTGACAAACAGGCTGAGAAGGAAATCAGAGATACATCACCCTTTACAATAGCCACAAATGACATAAAATACCTTGGGGTAACGCTAACCAAGCAAGTGAAGGACCTATATGACAAGAACTTCAAGTCCCTGAAAAAAGAAATTGAAGAAGATGTCAGAAAATGGAAAGATCTCCCATGCTCATGGATAGGCAGGACTAACATAGTAAAAATGGCAATTTTACCAAAAGCTATCTACAGATTCAATGCAATCCCCATCAAAATACCAACACAATTCTTCACAGACCTGGAAAGAATAATACTCAACTTCATATGGAAAAACAAAAAACCCAGGATAGCCAAAAGAATCCTGTACAATAAAACAACCTCTGGAGGCATCACGATCCCTGACTTCAAGCTCTACTATAGAGCTACAGTAATAAAAACAGCTTGGTACTGGCATAAAAACCGACATGTGGACCAATGGAATCGAATTGAAGACCCTGACATTAATCCGCACACCTATGAACATATAATTTTTGACAAAGAAGCCAAAAGCGTACAATGGAAAAAAGAAAGCATCTTCAACAAATGGTGCTGGCATAACTGGATATCAACGTGCAGAAGGCTGCAAATAGATCCATATCTATCACCGTGCACAAAACTTAAGTCCAAGTGGATCAAAGACCTCAACATAAATCCAGCTACTCTGAACCTGCTAGAAGAGAAAGTAGGAAGTAGTCTTGAACGCATTGGCATAGGAGATCGCTTCCTAGATATAACACCAGTAGCTCAGACACTGAGACAAACGATCAATCAATGGGACCTTTTGAAACTGAAAAGCTTTTGTAGAGCAAAGGATACGGTCAACAAGGCAAAGCGACAGCCCACAGAATGGGAGAAGATCTTCACCAACCCCACATCGGACAGAGGACTGATATCCAAAATATATAGGGAACTCAAGAAATTAAACATCAAAATTCTCAACAGTCCAATTAAGAAATGGGCTATAGAACTAAACAGAGAATTCTCAGCAGAGGAAACACAAATGGCTGAAAGACATTTAAGGAATTGCTCAACATCCCTAATCATTAGGGAAATGCAAATCAAAACAACTCTGAGATACCACCTTACACCAGTCAGATTGGCTAAGATCAAAAACACTGAGGACACCTTGTGCTGGAGAGGATGTGGAGCTAGGGGAACTCTCATCCACTGCTGGTGGGAATGCAAGCTTGTACAGCCACTGTGGAAATCAATATGGCGCTTTCTTAGAAAATTGGAAATCAATCTCCCCCAAGATCCAGCTATACCACTCTTGGGCATATACCCAAGGAATGCTCAACCATACCACAAGGGCATTTGCTCAGCTATGTTCATATCAGCATTATTTGTAATAGCCAGAACCTGGAAACAACCTAGATGCCCTTCAACCGAAGAATGGATAAATAAACTGTGGTACATATATACAATGGAATACTACTCAGCAGAGAAAAACAATGACATCTTGAGGTTTGCAGGCAAATGGAGGGATCTAGAAAAAATCCTCCTGAGTGAGGTAACCCAGACTCAGAAAGACAAACATGGTATGTATCCACTCATAGGAGAATACTAGTTGTGGAACAAGGATGACTGGTCAGCCACTCACAACACCAGGGAGGCTACCTGGAAAACAGGACCCCAAGAAAGACACGGGGATCGTCCAATGATGGAGAAATGGATGAGATCTACATGAACAGACTGGACGTGAGTGGGGATAATGAGGGGCGTGGGGCGAGGGAAAGAGAACTTGGGGGAGCGGGAGATCCCAACTGGATCAAGTGCAGAGAGGAAACACAGGGAATGTTCATGATAAATGAAGACTGCATGAGAATGGGAAGAGGCAGAGTGCTGGAGAGGCCCACGGAGATCCACGGAGATGCCCCCACAATAGACTGCAGGCAATAGTCGAGAGGTAGCCCGATCTGACCTACCCTGGTGATAGGATGGCCAAACACCTTGATTGTCGTACTAGAAGCCCCATCCAGTGACTGAGAGAACTAGATGCAGATATCCACGGTCAGGCCCTGGGTGGAGCTCCGGGAGTCCAATTGGCGAGAAGGAGGAGGGTTTATGTGAGCTAGAGTTCTTGGGACCAGGGATGGATGGACTACAGGGACAAGTGGCCAAACAAACGGAAACACATGAACTGTGAACCAATGGCTGAGGGGCCCCCAACTAGATCAGGCCCTCTGAATGGGTGAGACAGTTGATTGGCTTGATCTGTTTGGGAGGCATCCAGGCAGTTGGACCGGGTCCTGTGCTCAGTGCATGAATTGGCTGTTTGAAACCTGGGGCTTAATAGAGACCCTTGGCTCAGCCTGGGAGGAGGGGACTAGACCTGCCTGGGCTGAGTCCACCAGGTTGATCTCAATCCTTGGGGGAGCCTTTGCCCTGGAGGAGATGGAAATGGGGGGGTGGGTCGGGGAAAGGGGGGCGGGGTGGCAGGAGGGGTAACGGGGTGATCTATGACTGATATGTAAAGTTGAATTATATTGTAAAATAAAAAAAAAATGTGGAAAAAAAAAAAAAAGAAAGAGATACCTAGACGATGAGAGAAAAGACAGAAACAAAGAATAACCTTGGGAGGGCATGGGTCAAAACCCACCAGTCCAGAACTTTATTCAAAAGGGCTTTTTATGACAATGCCAAGGGGAGGGGAAAGGACCTCCCCCTTGCTAGATACAGCCACATGTAGACCCTTCCAAACAGCAGATACTCAGGCCTATGGTACAATCATCCTCTTATGTAGTCCTGCTAGGCAAAACCACTAGGAAACCTTGGTCAGCTCCAATAAGACTGGAAAGCCTAAATAGCCTCAAGCAAGTATGTGTTTCTGTTTCTGAAAAATACTGGCAGCAATTGCTCTAAAGAAGATGAGCTGAGAAGAAATTAGAAGAGTCTGCAGAATACTCTCGCTTTGCCCAAGGAAATGTTGACGCTAAAGAGAAATGTTGAGAGCAGATTGTTGGGGTACAGTTTTTTTTTTCTTACTAAGAACTTACATTTCTGAGTCCAGTCAAAAATTAGAAATTTTAAAAGGAACCAACAAATAAACCCTGAAAAAGCATGAAAAAAAAAAGAAAAAGAAAAAAATATTGTCATCTAATTTGTGATCTCAACTGTGTTAAAGTTGCTCTATAGGTTTTGTTGTTGTTGTTGTTGTTGTTGTTGTTGTTGTTGTTGTTGTCGTTGTTATTGTTTTTTTACTGGTCAGCTTAGGATGTGAACTTGCATTGATGTTTCCATTAAATAATATTGGCTGAAAATATGGAATGATCCTAGTAATTAGAAAGCTTAGCATAGTCATTGCTTTTTTTCTGTTTTATCTCTTCAATTTACATCTAAGCACTACATGTTTTACTCAGTGTATATTTGAAAAGACCTAGAGAACATGGAAATAAATGAAATATGGCCTTTTGGGGGGAAGTTTGTCATTAGGTATGTGCTTTGAGGTTTCAGGAGCTCAAGCAAGGCCCAGTGGCTCATTGTTTTTTCCTGTTGCCCTCTGATCCAGATGTAGAATTCTGAGCTACCTCTCCAACATCATGTCTGCTTGTGTGATACCATGTTTCCATGTATGATAATACTGGACTAAACTTTCATTTAATTGCTTTCCTTTATAGATATTGCTGTGGTCATGGTGTCTCTTCACAGCAATAGAAACTCTAAGACAGATATTTACATTATTTATTTTATGAGATAATATTGTTCATGACAGGAAGCTCAAAGTCTCCTCTTCAATACTGTGTTTTTGATCAAGCTTTCTTTTTCTTTTTTGGGACATTTAGATGTTGGTTATGGAAGATTACAAGTAGAAAAAAGGCTTCCTTATTCATCCATTAAATATAAAATTGGATTGTTCAAACTCATCTTGAATCCTTGGATTATCCCAGTTGATAGCAGCTTAAAGTTTGTCTGTTATTTTTCTTAAAAAATATTTTAGGAGAAAATTACAAAATTTTATATTAGAGCCTTTGTTCCTACATAAGATCAGCCTCGCTGTTATCTCTATCTTCCACCACAGTAATGCATTTGCCACACTGATGTACCTACCTTGACACAATATTGAAATTTTTCATGCATCACTTGCTTAAAATGATATAATGATCCATAATGATTCACTAAAGACACTAGTAAAAGATTGTTAATGAGTGTTTCCTTTAATGTGCTGGGCCCTATTATTGCAAAATAAGGCTCATTATTACTTGGCAAATACACCTTAAAACAGACGTCTGTGTATTCATTAAGAATGATAATGGGTCAAAGACATTCAGAAATTCATTTGGTTAAATTCCTTTCCATAAATAGAAATCAATCTAAACTCAGCCCATCACCCAGGACTTCAAGTACATATAAAGATTTAAGGGGTGCATATAGCAAATAAAGCCAAGTTTGATTATAATAATGAAGGGCATAAATTGAATTGATGATGGTTAATGTTTTGTACTATTAATATGTTTTTAATGAAGATCAACTGTGAACATTGGGAAAATAATAAAGATGAAGGAGAAAATAATAAATTCTACATTTCTGATATCTTATAAGTAATTTTATTAGAAGCACTTCCTCTAAAAGATACTAAAGATATCTAATATATGTAAACAAAAACAAAATTATACAAGTATTTACTCCTCCTTTTTTTCTTGTAGCCTGCATTAATACTGAAACAATGAGAGATTCCTGTATTCTTTTCACAGTGGAGAAATTTTTGGATGATTAAAACAAGAATCTGAGAAGGAAAACATAATGTATTAGTTGAAAGTGGATTAAATATGCTTATTAATTTTTAAAAACAAATTAAATGTATCATTTAAAATGTTAATTGTTTCTAACTTAGAAACAAAAAACATAAGCTAGGTGGTGGTGGATCATATCTTTAATTCCAGCACTCAGGTGTCAGAGGCATTTGGATCTCTGTTAGTTCAAACCCAGTCAGGTCCACAGACTTAATAGCCAGGGTTACACAGCAAGACCCTGTCCAAAAAAAAAAAAGAAAAAAGAAAGAAAAGAATAGAAAAGAAAGGAAAGGAAAAGGAGAAAGAGAGAAGAGAGAGAGAGAGAGAGAGAGAGAGAGAGAGAGAGAGAGAGAGAGAGAAGAAATGAATAACAAGGCCAGTGTGATGGCTCAGTGGGTAAATGTACTTTCCAGCAAGCCTGATTTATTGAGTTCCTTTCCAGGGACACACATTATGAACAGAGACTTGTTGCTAGAGTTTTCCTGCCTGGCCCATGGTCAGGACAAATCTCTCTCACCCACCAGTTCCACAGCCGCTCAGAACCAACCATGTAAACACACAGAGACTTATATTGCTTACAAACTGTATGGCCATGGCAGGTTTCTTGCTAACTGTCTTTATATCTTAAATTAATCCATTTCTATAAATCTATACCTTGCCACGTGGCTTGTGGCTTACCGGCATCTTCACATGCTGCTTGTCATGGCGGCGGCTGGCAGTGTCTCTCACTCACACAGCTTCCTGTTCTCTTAATTCTCCTCTCTGTTAGTCCCACCTATACTTCCTGCCTGGCCACTGGCCAATCAGCGTTTTATTTATTGACCAATCAGAGCAATTTGACATACAGACCATCCCACAGCAGAGACTAACTACTAGAACTTGTCCTCTGTCCTCTATACATGTGATCTGATATGTGCATGTACTTGCACACATATTCATACACATTCATAAACACATGCTAAAACTAACAAATTTTTTTTAAAAATGGAAAGTATCAATTATGTTTTTAAGCCTAGTAAGGTAACATAAAAATTGTAAGCAACAGCAGTAATGTCATTATAGTACTGATTTTGTTTACTTAATACATAATTGAAATAAAAGAATTGGCAGACATCCAGAGAATACAATATTGTGGTTATTAATTGATATCAATTTTATTTTATATATATATGTGACATATACAAAAATGATAATTTGCCGGGCGGTGGTGGCGCACGACTTTAATCCCAGCACTCAGGAGGCAGAGCCAGGCGGACCTTGGTGAGTTCAAGGCCAGCCTGGTCTACAGAGTGAGAGCCAGGAGAGGCACCAAAACTACACAGAGAAACCCTGTCTTGAAAAAAAAACAACAACAACAAAAAAAAAAACACCCAAAAGTCATAATTTCTGGCAACAATTATTTATTTACTTGTGTTGGGTAGCTATTATGACACAAATATACTTAAAAATTTGGAGACATGTTTAAATGGCATTTATATGGAATACAATTATGACTGAGGCTGCAAAAATTTGTCTTTAATAAAATCTTCCCAGTAATATATGTAGGTGGGGTCAGTACATAGCACCAAAATGTATTCAAAAAATTTCAATTCATAGACCTTTTAAAGAATTATTTTTGGATAAATACAAAATCTGGAAGTTTCAAGAGTTTATACCATAAGTTACATTCCTTATTTTTCACAGAAAGTCAGACAAAAACCAAACAATTGTGGAGAATGTTCAAGGTTCCTGTTTCCTCATCTTTATTTATATATTTCTTCCTTATAATTTTTGAACAGTGTATTGAGCCCTAATAAAGGACATGCACAAACTGAAGAGGTCTCCGTGTACTAGGGGAACAATTCATGCTTTTAGGAAACAACTATTCCTAGGAATAATTATAACTACTCAAATAAAATTATCAACACACTTATTAGACCTGATGACTTTTCTCAGTCTGGATAGCTCAATGATGCTCCATTTATGATCAAGATTCCTAGAATCAGACATAACAGAATAGGTACAGGAGCATCTAAATATTTTACCTTCAAGTAGGTGGTGACCATAGACATGCTATCACATGGAACTGATGTCTGTGCCTACTATCATGCATTAGTGATACAAAGTAAACTGTTCTGTTTCCATATTTGCATTTTATCATATTTATAGCATTTATGACTGTATTTTGCTTTATCCTTTTTTTCTTATTTTTATAACAATATTTTTTTGTTTTTGTTTTTTTTTTGTTTGTTTTGTTTTGTTTTGTTTTGAGACAGAGTTTCTCTGTCTAGTTTTGGTGCCTGTCCTGTAATTGTTCTGTAGACCAAGCTGGCCTCAAACTCACAGAGATCTGCCTGGCATTGCCTCCCTAGTGCTGGGATTAAAGGCATGTGCCACCACTGCCAGGCTATAACAATATTTTATTTTGTTTTTATTCTATTGCTTAAATAAGATCAGTGAATAACAGATAAAACTGGACAGCCCCTGGTCCACTTCTGATTTGACTAGCTCTTTTTCAGCAGCATTCCCACAACACTGAATTTCAGGGGGTTGTCTGTTATGTATACTAGTTAAGATGCATGCTACAGAGATGCTTGGCTCAGCCTGGGAGGAGGGGACTAGACCTGCCTGGACTGAGTCCACCAGGTTGATCTCAATCCTCGGGGGAGTCTTTGCCCTGGAGGAGATGGAAATGGGGGTGGGCCGGGGGGAGAGGGGAGGGGAGGGAAAGGGGAGAAAGGGGGAATCTTTGGCTGATATGCAAAGTTGAATTATATTGTAAAATAAAATAAATTCAAAAAAAAGATGCATGCTACATAAGAATCTATTCACACTTTTATTTTATTTTATTTTTGGTACTTTGATAGTGAAACAAAGTGACCTATAAACTCAATTTCAAACCAGATTTCTTGCTAATGCTCAAATCTCCACCAGCATTGACGATGTAGCACAGTCCCCCGCTGTCTTATATGAAACAAAGGTACCTCAAGGAAGGTAAGGAGGTTTTGAAAACATTTAGTTTTTGGTTAACTATCCACCAAATTTTACCAGATAATATTTATCACTAGGTGTGCACAGATAATTTACTCACTCATTTATTCTGGGTCTCCTTCTTTCCCATTGTATTTCAGTTTCATGACATTAGTCTTGTGTATCTTTCTCACTTTTATAGACCATAGCAGCTGGCACAAATAAGTGCTCAATAGACATATTTTACAGAGTAATAATTATAGCCTTGCTAATATTATCTTCCCAGTTTTCTAGTTGCACCCTAGGTTAATGTACAAAATGATAAAATATTTAATGCTGTATAGCATTATAATTACTTGTACATCTTTAGCTATTCTCTAGCTATTTATATACTTATTCTATGAATTCATTATGCTGATTAATGTACTTGTAGTAAAATATATCTCTGTGGGCAAATAAATTTCATACCAACTATGATAATTAGGAACTAGAATTGGATCATAAAATCATCAACTATACAAACAGATATATTTGGACAACATAAACAAAAAACTAAAGAAATGAGAGCTTTATGCATAATGTTACTTGAATGTGGGTTCTCAGGATTGACCATTAATGTGGCAATAATTGGTGTTCTCCTCCCTGGGGAAGACTATCTCTCCAACCCTCAGCATTCCTTAGTTGCCTATAGGTGTTTGTTAAGGCTTGACTTTTCATGTTCTACTTCATTATATCTATTTCAGTTCTTGTTCAACTTATGCTTAAGCAGCTACTTTGGTGAGACTTTACAGGAATATACATACATAAATGTAACAATAATTAATGAGAAAAGAAGCTATTAATTGAAAAAGAATAAGGAAAGGTGTAGGGGAGAAGGAGAGATGAAATTATAATCTCAAAAGATAAAAGAAGTAATAAAATTTTAATAACGCATTGAAGTAAATAAATGAATTTAGTATATCATTTGCATAAAACACGTAGAGAAGAAAAACCCTGGGATGAAAAAGCTTAAAATATCACAGTGCATTATTGATTATGTGAAACCAAAACACATATGCATGTACAAAGCAATTAAATGATCAATAAAATGGGGAACTCTTTGAAAATGTATTTAGTAAAGAGCTTTAGCAAAGCACATATAGACTTTTATTTAGTGATATGGCTTCCATTCAAAAAAAGAATGTTGGCACTTTTGTTTCAATTCCTTATGGTATGGTTAGTTCTGTAACAAAGTTTCTAAATGAAAGACTACGTGTTTCCTCAAAGGAGACATCTTGGTGGCACATGACAGAATCATGATATGACCCCTAGGCCACACCTCTGACTTCCTAACATTTGGTTATTGAGACAGCCACCTGCATGTAAGCAGATAATCTAGGGTCTTAAGAAGATAGCTCTCACTTTAGATGTAATTGTTAACAGTTTTCAATATAGATTTTGTCCTGTTCATATTTTGTTATTTTGCTGTACAAATATAGTATTTATTATTCTTTGAGATCTTTAAAAGATTTTTTACAAATAGTTTACTGAGATGGAACATGTTATGCTAGCAGGCATAGATCCATCTCAAGTCCTCATATGAGGTTATCATCATGTCCTGATTAGTCACTCACTTGTGGCTTTTGCTTTCTAGCATAATTCAGTTCTGCAGAAATAATAACTTGTAGCTTAATGTGACATTTGAAACTGAATTCTGGAACAGATTAATGGTACAGTCAGCCAGGTATTCACTGGGTAACTATTTCTGTTATTTCTACATCATCCTTAAAATATAAAATATGATTATGTTAGATACATATAGGGCTAGTCACTCAATGATATTTCATAAATAAGATTGCAGTTATTTTCTGATTCATTTACATGGAATTAATTTTTTCCCAAATGAAGTTGTCATAAAATGCAAGGTTGTGACTATTTTCTTCTTCTGTGACATAAAACAATTAAAGAAGCTAAAGAAACATATTTTTTAAGTTTTTTAATTTTATTCTATGTGTCTTTCACATCGTGTATCTTGATCTTATTCACTCCCCATCCCTTCAAATCCACCCTCTGCCCTTGCATTCTACCCAAATAAAACAAAATTCAAGAGAAAAAAAAAGGAAGAAAAGAAAAAGAAAAAAATTAAAAATCTCACCATGGAAGCTGCAGTGTGATTCAATAAGTTATGCTGTATAACCCTTTATCCATCCATCTCTACTTGCAAGTGTTCATTGCAAAAAGTCATTGGTCTGGTTTGAGGCCCCTGGTCTCCATTACACAATCAATGCTGGGCTCCAATTAGGACTCTTCCTGGACATTTTCATTGCACCCTGTGTTATGGAGATGCTAAAACTTTGGGTCTGTGGGTCAGGTTCCTTCACATGCTCCAGCAAATCACAGATGGGGTAGGTGCTGGGGCAGACCAAGTCATAATCCTGGGGCTGGGGCTGGGCAGCTTTAGTGCTGGTCGACCAGATGGGAAATGGGGACAGTTCTCCATGGTCACAATTTCAGGGCTGGCTCATCTACCCCTGTGCTAACAGTGTTGACTCTATTGTACTGCCCTGGTGAGGTACAGGGCCTGTTCTACTGAGTATTACAGCTTGTAGGGATCAGGGATAGCTCTCCCACTCTTATGGCCACAAAGCTATCTCTTACACATGCTTGGGGCATTGATGGGCAGGGAAAGGGCATCTTTCTGTCACCCATGTTTCCACAAGACAGATGAGAAATTGGGACCACTCTCCCATGCTCACAACTTTGGGTCTGGCTCACCCACATCTCCACTAACGGGGTTGGCTCTATCATGCTGCTCTGGTGAGGTGCAGGCCCTGATTTCCTAAGTGTTGCAGCTGGTGAGGGTCAGGGACAGTTCTGGTGCTCTTATGACCACAGGGCCAGCAGTCCCACCTGTCCCAGAGAAATGTCTCCCATGCTCACAACTTTTGGGCTGACTCACCCACACCTCCACTAACAGAGGTGAGGTGCAGGGCCTGCTCTCCTGAGTGTTTCAGTTCTCCCCCATTACTCATCCATGGGCAAGGAAGGTAATTTCCTCCCCAGGGCAGCAATAGAGTCAATCATGTTTGCTCAGGTGTGAGTGAGCCGGTCCTGAAATTGTGAGCATGTGAGAGCTATCCCCATTAACCATCTGTCCAATGGCAGCATGGGCAGGGGAGAGCTGCTTTCCTCCCCACCCCACCCATCAATGCCTGGGGCACGTGGGAGAACTGGCTCTACGGTCATAAAAGACATATTTGTAATTGAATTTTACCCAAACTCTGTGCAAACAACATGCGATGCTTCCTAATACCAACAACCTATAGTGCCTTTACAACTTAAAGCTATGTCATTGGATTTTTGTGTAAATATAGAAGTGTATGAAGCATGATGTACATTTTAATCAGTTATCACACAACAGCAACATGTAAATATCAAGCAAAAACACAAAGTATTCCCAACATCCATGCTCTCTTCCAACCCCAAGCTTCTCATTTCTTCAAAAAGTTAAATCTTCTTCAACGTTTTTGTAATATTGAAGTTGAAACCACAGTTTCAAGCATGTCAAACAAGCATGAGGCACACACTCAAGCCAATATGTACAACTTTATTTTTATTTTAGACATAACAGTGTAGTATTTAATATAGGTATACAGTTTATGGATAAACTGGTGGTAGATAACTTTTCTATTGCTTAACAATTACATGAAGGATTTAATTAGTATGTAAAAATTACACAAGTTAATAGGGTGTGTTGAAATATCTTGATACATGAATTTAATGTTTATTGATCACATTTATATCATTTACAGCTTCCATCCCTTTGTTGCTATTTTGTGTTTGAACCTTTCAAATACCTTGCTTCACTTACCTATATATATACATGTAACAGATTATGGAAAACAAGAACAGTTGCCTTGCTGTACTAAAGAGAGGAATTATTTCTGCCCTTTTGTTCCCAATTCCTACCTTCTTCTTCTCCATCCAAACTTCTCCACTAATCACTATTACTCATTCTGATAAGTCTCAGAAATATTTATTTGTAAAAGAGGACATATGTCATTTGTCATGATATACTATAATATGTATAGTTTTGAAATGTATTGAGTTGAATCATGAAATATGTACTTTTCGTGTTTAGATGCTTTTGCATTGAATTATATATTCAGAGTTTGTTGTTGTGCATAGCATTGTAGTATTTTATTAATGCAATCCTATTGATTTATTGGTACTAATGTTAGACATTTCAGCAAATTCATTTCTGGGCTATAAAAACTTTATGTGAATTGTAGGAGTCCAAGAAAACACTAAAGAAGACCCCAGACCTAAATAGTATGTAAATGCAAAGAGCATTTATTCCAGCATTCAGGGGTCTGCCACTTGTTCAAAATGATGACCCAGGACAAAGGTGTGCAGGTCCTTTTAAGCATAGCTTATGGAAATTTCAGGAACAGTTGCATCATCTCAAACATAATTGGTTCAAAAGGCAGCGGTTATATTAATACATTTTTGATAGGCTAAAGTTTTAGGTTTTTTTATCTTTGCACATACTTGAGTAAGTTTTTTGGGGAGAGTTATTTCAGGAACTGTCCTTCTTTGGTTACTGCTTTGAGATACTGTGGGGTTGACTCAGGCCTTATACATGTTTTCTCCCTCGTTCCTGCTATCAGAAGTGTTCTTAATTAATAGCCCTTTGTTTTAGAAACTGGAACTTAGATCCAGCTTGTAAAATGGAGGAAATTTAGACCTCTCATGAATATTTGCATAATCAATTAATTGATAAAACTTAAGTGTACTATAATTTTGTATATGTCCATGTTTGTATTACTGAATAACAAAATGGTTATATATAAGAGTGTTGGATAATTTTATCACTTAAAGTGGTTGTGTAAATTTATACTTTCATCAGTAACATTTAGATTTGTACTACTTAGTCACATTTTGATCATCAATAACTTTTCTGTATGTATAGGTTTTCCCTAAAAATTAAAATATAACTGACAATTTCCTATTATTTAATGATATCATTATGAAATACATTATCACTGTCTTTGCTGATGCTGAGACATACATAAATCTATTTCCTTCCTGATTTATGATTTTATAGCACATATAACTATATATAATGAGTATTTGACAATGGACAATAAATAATCATGTTGCTGGATCATGAATAAGCTATAGTTTTTATAATTGCTTTGGAATATTTTTCTTCTATTTATGAAGTTTTCATTATAAACAATATGTAAGCTGTACTGGCATCTGCTTTATATATGTCAGATTCTCCAAGTTTCTTGATTGCATCAGAAGTTCATTTGACCTACAGCATGTGGGTTTGTTCTGGACAGTCATAAAGCCACAGGATAAAGGACCTGTCTAAAATATACTTCTCAAACTACCTCTCTGCCACTGAGTCATACATGGCTCAATACAATGTGTTTGAAAACCCAGAAACATTTTATGATTCTTTATTTGTTACACCTAGCCTGTTATCCTCAACAAGAAAGGTGAG
This sequence comes from Peromyscus nudipes, assembly GCA_902168325.1. NCBI lineage: Eukaryota > Metazoa > Chordata > Mammalia > Rodentia > Cricetidae > Peromyscus > Peromyscus nudipes. Next base: position 12,924 of record CABHPH010157400.1, on the reverse strand, counting down.
AGATAACACTATGGAATCCAAAGATTTTAATAATTCACCACGATTGATCAGGGCTGCAGGATAAGGACTTGGGAGCCTTTTCTCCCTGACAGTCTTGAGCAGGGGCAGAATATGGGTTTATAAGCATAAAATTTACAAACATTTGTTGTCAAGTTACAGTTACCATTTTCACCAATCAGAAATTAAAGATTAGAGACTTTTATTGTGTGTTTTATCATTGTCACCCGATATACAATACAAGCCTTTCAGTCCAACCAACCACATTCATTTGTTCCTTCTGTTGTTAGGAACAGTCATAATGTTTCTAGAGAACTAAAGATGCATAATGACTCTTTCTGTGGGTTAGGGAGGAGGTTCCTCAGCCATTGGAACGATCTCAGCTGCCCTGGTGCTTGGGAAACTGAACTTTATTTCACCCTGAGGGTAAAATGGAGTCTGAAGTCAAAATGGCAGTAATCGGACCAAAGTGCTTTTACCTGTTCCCTTCAGTACATTAGTACCAATATATATTTTGGTGGTGTTTTACTGTGTCAATGAACTACAGAAATCACTTCACAGGGTAAGTACATCTGAGGGGTGCACTTTCCTCATCATTCCTGTGTTTCCTCCCTTCTTACTCTCTGTCTTGAGTTAAATTTCCCTCCCCAACATTGCCTGGCAATCCTGTCACACCAGGGTCCATCATTAACGGATTCAAAGAACATTTAGTCATGAACAGAAACTCTTAAACCATGAGCCTAAAACATGGTTTCTCTTGTTATTTGTGTCAGACATTCTTTCACTAAGATGCAATGGCAGCCAGTACACTCATGGGTCTGGAAAATACTGAGTCTGAATGCATGCCATAGTGTTCTGAACACCTCAGGTTGTGTATAGCATCATGAGATCATCCTTTATCATTGTGAAAGATACTACGGTGATTAAAATGGGGTTTGTATGAGATAAAGATTATTCTGACAAAACATATATATATATATATATAAATACTATATTTGAATGAGTGATATTATATATGTGTATGTATGTATGTATGCACACACATACACAGCATACACCTTAGATTTGAAGAAAAAATATGCAGATGGTAGAGTCCCAGGATTACTCATGTATCTCTTGCTCTCAACATCTCATCATAATATGGGGCCATTATTATAATTAGTGGATATATTCTATCAACATATGTTAATAAAAGATTATATTGAACTTTGACTTCCTTAATGATGAATACGAACAGTTCTTTATACTTCCTAATACATAAATCCCTTAGTTCCCACTTACATTCAGTAGCCCTGCAATCTTACTTTCTTCTTTTTTTTTTATAATCAATTTCTCAAAATTATCTTTTTGTAGTGTGACATCTTAAAGTTGGAGTAGTACTCATGGGAAGTTTTGTATATTGCTCCAGATTGGAATTTGCCAGATGACTCTCTTACTACTAGAATGGAATTATATCTTAGTCTAAATTACTGAAACAAGTTAAGTACATCTCTGTGCCGTCCCCAGTCAGTTTTTTTTTTTTTTCCTGCTGAGGTTACCTTTTTATTTACAGCTTGCTCCTGGACCACAATCCATCTCATTCTTGTTAGCTACCAGAGATACTGTACTTTCTCATTAATAGAATCTGGACTGAGTGCCTAAGGAATTAAACTATCCATTGCCTTTGTTTGATTCAAAAAGACAAATGTGGAAGAGGAATTCTCGTAAGGCTCTACTCTTACATGAAGAGCTACACGCAATTAGTGGTTGATGAGAGATGAAGAGTCATTCTTCTCGAAGGATGAACTCAGCAGGTTGTGCACACACACACACACACATTCAAAGAAATATATATATTCAAAGAATTATAGGACATGATGTTGATAAGGGATAGGGAACATTGGAGTTTAAAAAGAAGATGAAGTAAAAAATATCGTACTCACACACAAAGTTTTAAAAAATAAATTAAAATAATGTTAAAAGAAAGAAAACTAGGCCAGGCGGTGGTGGCACACACCTTTAATCCCAGCACTCGGGAGGCAGAGTCAGGCAGATCTCTGTGAGTTCGAGGCCAGCCTGGTCTACAAAGGTGCAAAGCTACACAGAGAAATCCTGTCTTGAAAAACAAAACAAAAAACAAAAAAACAAAAAGAAAGAAAGAAAGAAAGAAAACTAGCCATGGTCATGTTTTAGCTTCCAATGATCTTTATGCAACTTCATTTTGGATTACCTAAAGCAATGTAGATTTTTCAGGAAAGTAATATGAGAACTTGCCTATAAAGCTTCAACCAATACAGCAAAAATATTAGTAGAAAATAATATTCATGAAATATTTTAGAGTAAGGCTTTGCTCAATAGACATCCTTTCTTGTCATCATCTCCTGCTAACTTATTGATTATGATTCCTGCCTATGAAGTGGCTTACTGACAATATAAGAGTGAAGCGGTAATATTGATAGTTCTCTATTATTGTATGCTTATATGTGATACCAAGTAAGTTCTAAATGGTATCTTATGAAGTATATGTTGGGGGGATATGCTTGTGTATGTGAGTGTGTGTGTGTGTGTGTGTGTGTGTGTGTGTGTGTGTGTGCTTGTACATGCATATGTGTTTCACAGGAGTCTTTCTTCATTAGCTGTTTCACTTTGTAAAATCTTCAGAACGCTAGTGAGCATATTTATTTATTTGTGGCTTTATTTTTATTATTGTTGATATAAGTACTGAGATTTTTTTCACAAGATAATTTTGTTCTTCTTTAGTTAGGTCTGTTCTATAAACTTCCATTGTTTGCTTTGTTAAATAATTACATGTGTAAAAGTGTAGGTCACATTTTTAGAACTACTATATCAAGCAAAAGAAACTCACAGGTAACTCAGGAAATTAAGCTAATAATATGGCACCAATAAAAATTTCAGGACAGAAACAAATGTCAACTATCGTGCACATTTTTCCCGCAAAAAGTACAGAAATCTTAAAATGCTTTCAAGATAATGTAACATATAACACTTTATATGTTAGTTTTATATAATAATAATCAATGGTTTATCATTTAAAAATTCTAGGTTAATAGAATGAAATTAATGCAAAACGATGAATAATCTCTGCAAAATGCTTTATAATGAAGCCCTAAAGTTGGAACTCTTACTTTGTATGAGTTCCATAAACCTTTTAAAAGGACTCTATTGTGTTTGTTATCATGCTATTCACGTCTACATTTTATGATACTGTGAAAACTTGAGCATGTAGATTCATTAGATATGATATTCTGTTATAGCTCCATTTTTTTCTAAACTAATGGCCTTTTCCTTCTTTCTGCATTCCTGGAATTCACTCAAAAATATTTAGCACAATGAGTAAAGTATGACGACAAACAGCTGATGTGTTCAATTGGAATTGAGGCTGTGTACTTGGCTATTTTAAGAGTTTCGCCCCCTTACCTCTTGGCCTCTCCTTTCTCTGCCAGCAGAGCTGACCCCTGGATCATGCCAGTGGAAGAGATAGCCCTGCCCCTCACTGGCAGCAGCCCTTGGGAGAGTAGGCACTGCACTGTGACCCTACTGAGGGTGACAAGGTGAGTCAGCCCTGAGATTATGAGCTTGAGAGATCTGGCCCCACCCCTCATCTGCCATATGGAGATACAGCCAGGGGAGAGAAGTCCCATGTGCTCCTCACTAGTGGGAGAGCTAGCTCTGAGAGTTAGAGAGCTGGTCATGCTTCTCACCAGATGCAGCAGTCCAGAGAGTGGCCCTTACTTGCCTGGGCAACATAGTAGAGCTGGCCCTGTTGGCACATGTGTGGGTGAGATGGTCCCATGGGTTTGAAGCTTGCCTCTTGCTGCTTGCTGCATAGGGTGAGCTAGCCAGGCAGTGCTGGAGAATTTACTCTGGTGATGAGAACGAGGGAGAGATGGTGAGCTGACCAACACAGCAACCATCCAAGTCCAGAACCAGGGATGTGAGCTGGTCCATCCCAACATCCACCCATCTATGATCTGCCGGAGCACATAAAGTTGCCCAGTCCTGCAGACTCAAAGATGCAGAATCTCATGACAGAACAACAGATTATCCAACAGGAGTTCTGATGAGGTCCCTGTCTGTACAGATAGTGTAGCAGAAACTAGAGACCTCGAACCAGACCAAAGACTCATCGCAATGAACACCTGCAAATAAAGATATATGGACTAAGGGGTATACTGTGACTCACTGTGACACACTACAGCTTCCATGACTAGATTTTTCTTTTTTCTTTTCTTTTATATTTTATATTTGCAAGGATAGAGGGTGGATGCAAATGGATGGTGAGATGAGTGGGATTGAGATGTAAGATGTGATATCCACAAAGAATCAATAAGAAGTTAGATTAGAATATTTTTATTTTTGCTAATGTACATCTGAAAAATTAAATCAGTCAAGAAGAACATGGGATGAGGTTACAGTGAAAGAAAACCCTTCTGGAAACATCTCCTATGGAGAGCTGTACAAAGGCTGGCATTGTTCAGTATTATGAATTTAACTCCTCTTTAATAAAATCTTCAAATCATAATTTACTCATCATAGAGCATGCTGCAGATCAGTAAAGCAGACAATGGACAAATGTTTTAGGTGATGCTAGAGCTAGTTCTTTGTAACAAATGAATATTTACATTCCAGCAAGCTCTTAGTATTTGGTTATACCCCCTTGAGAAGACCAGGTTTTAATGGAAACAACTCACACTATAGAGAAGCAAATGATAGTTTCAATAATGAGTTTAACAGTATTTGCAGTTATTGTTTCACAATTTTAATTAGAATTTTATGGTGTTTAAATTTCTAATTATAAAACAAAATGAAATATGACTTGACTTTGTGTTGTGAATCTTTTGGGGGCCTTTAGATCAGCTTTATCTAAAATAGGAAAGTCTTGAGCATCTGTGATTAAAACAAGCCCTCAATGTTTTCAGTAGCACAGAAGTCACTGAGTTAATCAAAAGTATTTAGCTATCCTTTCAGAAGTGTGGATTTGGGATACACTTAAACTGAAGTATTAGATTCTGATAATGTGCAACACTTGGGTCTCCTTTAGCAATGACATTCTTTGCATCTAAATTACGGTGACACAGCATATGCAACCCTCCAGTCCCAAAATGAACTGACCTCTTTTAAGGTCGTTGTTCCTCTGTCCTAACCATCTGTTCTTGTTCCACACATAGCTTTTTGCCCATATCTTCGCAATATGTTGGAAAGTTGCTTAGCACATTTCTCCACTTTATTTGACCCATAGTCCTGTCTATTCAGAGCTTGGTTTTATGTTCAGCCATGTCTGTTGTTGATCATCCATTAGTAGGGGCATTGTTGAAACATACTAAGGAAAGTGGCTGGTACCCTGTTTTCCCTCAGCCAATCTTGAGCCACATCTGACAGTGAATTAAAATGGATAAGAGTAGATTAGTTAGAAACTATTTGTTGGCCAAAAGAGTTGTATGAAATACTAAGAGCAAATATGATTGTATGTGTGTGTGACTTTTCTATTGACAATTATGAACAGGCAAATTGCCCAGCAAGCTCAAAGATGTGATTAAAAGTTGAATGAGGTTATTTTTCTCATCATGATGAAGTTGGACCCCATTCTTCTTTGAAATAATATATATTTGTAAATAATATATATGTAAATTATTTCAATTATATGTATGCATATGTATGTTCTGCATGATAATAAACTCCCTTGTAAAAACTACATGTTTCATCTATCCCACCATTGATAGGCATCAATTTTTTTCCATAACTTGGTTATTGTGAATAATGCCTTGATAAACACTGATAATACAGTTCTTGTCATTGCACTGATTTGTGTTTGATCCTTTTTGGTATCTAATCCCTTAAGTATAGCTAGTTGAAATGAGTGTTTGTTAATCTCAATTAATTTGGTAGGGTTTAATATCACTAAGTAAACAAACTTCTGGACATGTCTCTGTGGGGTTCTCTAGATTAAGTTAACTTAGATGGGAAGACATATTCTACATGTAACAGAATTCTATGAGCCCTGGTCCTGGATTGAAGAAAAGGTGAAAAAGAATGAGCATTTGGATTTATGCTTCTGCTTTGTATATGTCAATGAAACACAATCAGCTGCCACATTCTCCTGCTGTGATGACTTCCCCGCTATGATGGACTATTCCCTCCAATAGTGAGCAAAATAAACCCTTCCTTAAGTTGTCTGTCAGGTGTTTTGTGGATACCACAAAAAACATCTAATACAATGTAATAGTTCTGTTTTTCAGTCTTTTGGTTACATTTCACACTGCTTCCCACAGAAGCTATGTTAATTTATATGCCCATCAAGAGTTTATAAGGCTTTATTTATAGTTGCATCTTCACCAATAATTATTGTTTTTGTTTTCTAAATGGTAGACACTCTGACTGTGGCAAGATGAAATCTCAGTGTAGTGTTATTATTATTGTCTAAGGTAACATATTGCTTTGTAAGGCAAAATGGCTTCAAACTCATGTCAGTCATCATGTCTGAGCCTCCTGAATGCTGAGATTACAAGTTGTATTACCTTGACCAAATTCAGTGTAGTTTTGATTTTATTTTTGTTTTGGCTAAATCAAGTCTGAAATACAATGATGAAGAAATTAAATAAGTATGTAATTTTGAGCTTGAATTCTGGTTAGCATGAATTATCTAGAAAAGTGAATCCTATTCAATGGCATTTTAAAAGTTAGGGACTGTTACTACTTCTAAGGAAACATAAACATAATTAAAGGAGGGGCATAGGGACCAGTGGGTAAAATAAAATAATGAGGCCAAATATGATCAAGACACATTATAAGAATGTGTAATTATTTTTCAATGAAACTCATTATTTTCTACAACTAATATACAATTAATGGTGTATTATACTACTAGGCTCCAGTCACTAGTTATCAAGAAGACAGTGTACACTTCCTACTTCTATTTCCTACTTATAGATTGTTAGAAATAATTAGTGGAAAACTTTCAGATATCAACTCCCATGTACTTTAGCTTATTGGACAAACCTGAACGTATTTGAAGGGTTGTAAACAAATTCTGAAATGTCCTTTATTAATTGCACTTTCACTGGAATGGTTCCTTCTGTCAAAACCCGCTGGAAATGCTATTCATATGGAAAAACAAGACTTCAAAATGACCAAAGGAATCCTGAGGGTGAAAAAATGATAATGGGATTACCATTCCAGATTTTAAGCTACATTATAGAGAAATAGTAAAAACAAAATGGTAGTGACAAAACAAACACAAACAAACAAACAAAAAACAAACCAGACATGTAGAAAGGTAGGAAAGGATGAAAAATATAAACATAAGCACACATGATTACAACTATCCAATATTTGACAAGGTTGCCAAAAATACACACTGGTACAAAGATGACATCTTCAACAAATGGTGCTGTGAAAACTAGATGTGTGCATGCAGTGTAACATCCTGCAAAAAATCAACAGCAAAAATACCAAATATGTCAGTGTGATACTTGATATGCTAAAATTACTAGAAGACAACATTAGTAATACCCCAAAAATGCAAATACAGGAAAGAATTTCCTGAGTAGGACTCAGAGTTTATAGCCAACAATTGAAAAATATAATCTCATAAGATTTCTGAATAGTAAATAAAATTACTCTCACTATATCATTGTGAACCCAAGTAATAATGACAGATAATATGTTTATAATGCATTGCATATATATATTTATAATATGTATTTATATATTATATTTTTGCTACATTATATATATATATATGTACATACACACATCTATATATGTATGTAAAAACTCTTATCAGGTAGTTAAAATAACCCTCTTTATTTTACTTTGAACTTAGCTGATGCTCAAGTTTCTCAAAATCAACATATAAAGCCCATATTTCTAGCAATAGATAACTATTGTTAGTATGAATTCAGGTTGACTAGATACTGTTTCATTTGTCATAAATCTTAAATATTCTATCAAATCACCTTAGGAAATGACATTTTCTTTGCAAGGAGGACAAACTTAGTTTTCATGTGCCACTATCCACAATCATGATCTTAGTTATCTACACAGGATATAAGGAAAAAATGACTAGGGGGGTTACTGATTAAGGTGATTGAACATGATGTACAAAGCAGGTTTTAGCTATAAATGATTAGTCATGTCAAACCTAATACATAGAGGAGTAGATTCAGTAAGTGAAACACCATCTGGTACTGATAGAATATATGAATTCAGAATGGAAATACTGGAAATTGTTACTGATTTAGTAGATATGAATCAGTGATTTCAAAATAAATTTCAGTATTAAAAAATAAGTAAGATTAGTATAGTAGAATATGAGAAGGCAGGGTTTAGTCTAAAACTTGTCATTGTCAAAAGAGTAATAAATATGTGGTGCACGTATTTAGTAGAATGCCAGGGTATATAAGATATCAAAAGCATTTTTAGAAAGCTTAAAAAGCTGTGCATAGAGTCAGAGTTTCCAGTAACTATGCCAGCTTTGTTGAAGGGCGTGAAATTTCCTGTTCATACACAGCCTCATTGTTTTGGTCTTGATGAGAGGGCTCAGTGCCAGTGAGATAACTTGGCATGAAATATCAAGATAAGACTAAATGTGAAAACTGGAGACTTAGAGGTTTCAAAGAAATCTGCCTTCCAATGGCTCTTCTAACTGATCCTTGGCACAGTTGCCTATTAAAATTATCCTTTAGTAATCAGGACAAGTGTTAAAATATTGTGACCTGTGACTTCTCATTAATACATTATTTTGTCAGTAGGCCAGTATTCAACAAATATTTACTCCACATGAAGCTGTGGCTATACAATGATGACCAAGGAGAAAGTCATTAATGTTTACATGATTTTGACTGTGGGTGGAGGTCATGATTGTATTTTCAAAGTTGTGTGGTAAATGAAGACATATTGACATGCCACTTATTCATCCTTATACATAATTTATGTGAAAGCTCATTGCTGAATATAAAATCCATTTGTATATACATGGCACTTAAGTATTTAATCTAAAATTTGTATGAACTAAAAATTGATCATATAAATTTTAGATCAATGTAATAAACTAAATACAATGTTTATTTCTCATGCCTTCTTAAGTTCTCTGAGAAATGAAAGTAAAGATATTGAAAAAAGATCAAAGAGAAGCAAAAATAATGAAAGAGGAGATTTGAAAGTCTAAAAATACGATAAACACTCAATAAATATTTATATCAATCAGCAAAAAAAATCAACAGAATGGAAGCTAATTTATATTAAACAAAATTAGAAATGACAGAAATTCTGGAAATTAGGAAATTGAAAACAATTTGCTCAGCAATGCTGAGTATAAGTTAATAACCCTAGATCCAAATATTGCTGCTTATTCCATTAGGGAAAGAGAAGGTTAATTATAAGCAAGAAACAAAACAGCAAACACTCCCAAAAAGATTCTAGGAATTTAAACACAGTTGGGAACAAGGTGAAAGTATTATATTGTAAACAAGGAGGTCAACAGGAGGCCTCCCATGTAGGAGCTCCAAGAATTGTTTCCCAACCAACCTCATAACTCAGAGGACCACACTGTACTTTGCATGATGACAACTTTGAGAGTCATTTAGTTAAAGGGAGTCACATTCACAACGTGAGCTAAAATGTTCAGGTCTGATGTCTGCGGTACTTTACTCTTAAAAGGTTTTTATGTGGGGGACCTGCAAGCCTCATGGCTGGCAGGGAGGCAATCAACATGGAACAAAGGAAGAAACTTCAGTCAGTACCATCTTTGCAGGTGCTTGGTCAAAGCCTTCCGAGTCTGACCTGGTGGTTTGTTCTTCTTACATATTTAAGCATAATAAAACCTTGGGAAGGGGTTTCCATATGACAGTTACCACAACAAAGCTTTAGCATAGCCACAAAGGAACTCCCTAGCAAGGTAACAGCTGCATCTGTTACATTCACAATAAGATTGAGTTCTGAGATAAAATACTTACAAGAGAGAAAAAAGAAACATTGAACTTGGAAGAGGAATGAAGGAATGAGTAAAAAGACAGATGAAATAAAGAACCAGAAAGTTAGGGGGTGGAGTTTTGCATGTACTACCTGCTGAAAAACAGAAAATGAAACTAACACATGTAAATTAATAAGTAATTTAACTCTGATGTCAATAGTGAAAGACTGTCAAATAATTTCACTGAGAATTGTAATAAGGGGAAATGGTTCTGTGAACAAATGTGCACATAAGGGCAAGTTTCATCTGAATGCCATATTGTAAAGGCTTATTTTTATTTATTATTTTTGAGATAACTATTACATTTATCATTTTCTTTTCTTTCTTGGAATTCTCCCATTTTTCTTTCCCTGCTCTCCTTCAAATTCGCAGCCTGTCTTTTTCACTAATTTTTTATTGCATGTAGCGTATATATATATATATATATATATGCATTCATACATATAGTATATATACTCTTAAATACAACCTGTTCAGTTCATATAATGTTATTTGTCTGTATGTTTTCAGTGCTAACCATTTGGCACTGTAGAACCAATTGGCATGCTCTTCCCAGGAGAGGACCACGTCTCCTATTCCCAGCTTTCTTCAGTTTCCTATAGCTCTTTGTGTAGCCTAGAGGCCTCCGTGGGCTTTTTCCCTGTCCAGGTTGGCATGTTCACTACTGTCATTCTTGTTCAGCTCACATTCATTCAGTCATGTCGGGGATCCTTTATGGGTGTAGCTTCAGATGTTATTAGTGAGAATATGGTGATCCTCTTGCCTTGGCCCTTAAGTGCTTATGATTACAGACATGTGGCACTATGCCCAGCTCAAAAATCTTTTAAAAATTATAATATTTCACAACTCATTGAAAGTAAAACAAGTTACTATAAGACACCCCTAAACACTTAGTGATAGATAGATGTGTAATATTTCATTTTCACAACTATGGTCATACTTAGAAAGAAATCATATTTTCTTAGTAGAAAGAATCAAATTATTACCAGTGAGTTTGGATCAAAATTATATAACAATATGGTTAAAAGTTAAATTGTTAAAATTTAAAACATACACATAAATGCTATTCACTCTTGGAAAATGGTCAGAAATTCACAGATTTAATCAAATTACCATCTCAGGTGCTCTCACACACTCATAAATGCTTGTTATAGTACATAACCCATTTCAATGAGTTAGTTGTCTAACTCCAGACAGTTAAAGCAGTATCCACAGATTTTTTATTACTTTAAGTACTTCTCCTGTGTTCCTGGCAGCTGTTCCACAACTAGCCTTAGTATGCGTGCACTGGACTATTGGTGATTCAGTAAAATTTCTCTAGTAAAATGTTCTATCTGCTTGAAGTAATTAGAAACTGGAAATTCATTCGTTACACCTTAAAATTATACCACAGATATTTTTTCACATATTTATTAAAGTATTTTTAGCAAGTCTCTTGACACATTTTAGGAACTTTTACAATGGACACTTGAGAATTTGCATCAGAGTTAGAATTTAATTAGCTTTTATTAATAAACATGGACTTAGGGAAAAAGTGTGGTAATATTGTTTCTAAGATGGCACAATAATTCATTACTCTGATTAAATTTCTAATCAGTATTCATTTGTAGTTTCTCCCAAGTTATTCATGAACATAGCATATAAAAACACCAGACAGGACAAGTTTTAAAAAATGAATGTCACTTTCCAAATTCATTATTTTTTTTTCCCTCAAGGCAATAGACAGCTTAGCTTTGGTGCCAAGAAAAATGCTTCCTATGTGGTCATTTCTATGCATTAAAAGATTTTACATTGCCTCAGACATTATTCCAGGCTGATTCAACAGATGCTGAAGGCAAACCGGCTATATACAGTACAATTTCTCCTGCAACCCAATGTCTTTTACTATGTTATTCCAATACCTGTCAGCAAATCTGATAATAGGAAAGTCGTTCCACTTCTAAATGTTGTTTATTTCACTAATTTACTGTACAGCCTAGCTCTCTCTCAACAACTTCCCCTAAAGGGAAGTCAACTGAGAAATGGAAGAAATGGCATCACTTTCTAGAGCTCATCCACTTTTTCGAAAATGTGGTCAGTGTGCCCTACCAATGATCCCAAGGCAGCTAGGAAGTTCCTGAGATCTTGTTAAAGGAAACAGTGTCTCAAAGTCATTTAAATCTGTTATAGCTGAACCTGAAAGTCATATTTTAGTTCAACAGTAGATGTGAAACTTACAAGTAATGGCTACACTGACCTGACCTAAGTAATATAAAAAAATCTTTAAAAACTCACTTTTCCTTATGACTGTATGTTCAATCTAGAAATTTAATCTTTTATAACTCAGCCTTATGTTTGTTTTGTACCTGCTCTGAGATATAAACACACCTTTGCCTTTCATGTCATATTTGGGACTCAGAGCACACCCTAACCCTCTTGTTCCTTTTCCTTTTCTTGAGATAACTCCTTATGTATTTCTATGTGACTCTGACAAGATAATCACATATTCTATCAAAAGAACTTCTGGGAACTACAGTTGTCATTAAGTCAGTTCACAGAGCCAGAAGTATCAATAAGTATATGGAATATGTGCCTCATTACTTACTATTTAGTTTAATGTTTGAAAGGTTGAGACATTTCTACTAGGCCCTACAAATATCACCTATGAACTACATATGCAGAGCGTTCATCTGGAAATAGGAATTATTTGCATGGTCTCTAGAATCTCTTTGCCTCAGGTAAAATAAAGATAATCAGCATATAAACTTATCAGTAACATACTAACTTTATTAACCTTTCTCTTAATATTTTCAAGTATTTTATATTTTTACTCAATTATGAGAATTTACTTACATGCTAAAATGTTTTTTTCATATTACTCATGGTGTTTAATTTACTGTTTATATAATGTTGAAATACAGATAATTTATTTTTATTCACAACTGCTAATTTTCTAATTACTTTATTTTAGGATACAT
>CABHPH010157399.1:0-41716 GCA_902168325.1 Peromyscus nudipes | reverse complement strand
TCTCTCTCTCTCTCTCTCTCTCTCTCTCTCTCTCTCTCTCTCTCTGTCACACACATACACACATACACACATATACACACACACAGTGCTAGTGGCACACACAATGTTCATACAAAACTGGCAGTGATGTAAATAATTAAAAGCCTGTATCCATAATAGTGAAGAGTTAGCACCATCATTTCCCTATACAGAAGACTATTACATAGAAATTTCTTCTTTTAAAGATTTCATTTGGGGGGTTAAAAAGATAGCTCAGCAGTAAAGAGCACTGTCGGTTCTTTCAGGTGATGGGGATTTGATTCCTAGCCCTTAGGCAGCAAGCTAGCAACCATCTTTAAGTCCAGCTCTAGGTGATCTGATACCCTCTTCTGGTCTCCATGGGCACTGCATGAACATGTTGCACAGATATACTGCAGGCAAAGCATCAACACATATAAAACAAAATGGAAAAAAAATTATTTAAAAAAGATTTTATTTTTAAGAGGTGTGTGTGTGGTGGGGGTGGGCACATGAAGGCAGTGCCCATGGAAGCCAGAAGAGAGTGTTGGATCCCATGGAGCTGGAATAACTGCCAAGGATGTGAGCTGCCCGAGGTGGGTGCTGCGAACTGAGACAGTTCTTACACAAGAGCAGTAGGTAGTCTTGGTGGTCTTAGTCATCTCTCCAGCCCCTATACAGAAGCTTCTAATAAAATTAGATATTACACAGATAGGAGCTAGGATGCTTACAAACATCTGTCATCTGTGGGGATGGATGACAGAGCTGCTAAAACCCAAGGGGCAACTGTCTCATTTCCTACTGAATTTTAGTAACCTGATGATTAAGAGGATTGTCTACTCACTAATAGATTTTCACAGGAAGTGTATGTATTTATAGTAATATAATGTTTTATGTTTTACCAGGACAAGCTCTAGTGTGCAGACATCTACAAATTGTGATAACTCGTTGGAAACACTGAATACTGCTCACCAAGCTACAGGAGCGGTGCAAATGAGAATCAAAAATGCCAACAGCCACCACGACAGGCTGAGCCAAACTAAATCCATGATCCTCACTGATGCTGGGAAGGTCACTGAACCTGTAAGTCAAATACTCCAAACATGCCACTTTCTTTTAGCAGACAAAAAAAAAAAAAAAAAAAAAAAAAAACCCAAGCTAATTAGCTTTGTTTTGTTTGTTTACCTAATGTGCACCAGAAAACTGTTTTGTAATGGATTTTATCTTGCCTACTTATAGTCATAATAATATCCCCAGTTACAAGAGCAGAGCTGGGCCTAATCCAGAGCGATAAAGGGGATATGGAGCCAGGCTGAAGAGCACCTTTGACTCATTTTAAGGGCGTCTGCTATCATGCTTCATTGTCATAAAAATAATGAGGTTATGCTAGCATGCGGCGTTTGTACTTCCAAATACAGTACATCACTTTGAAAAGCCAGAGGCTAAAATTAGCTAAGAATGAACTGAGGGGAAAAAAAATCAACAACTTAAAAAAAAATGTGAAAAATCTCTTTCTTAAAATCTCCCCCAATAGAGAAGAGTTGAGATTGTGGTTTGATTTGCAGTAGGCTCCAAGTGGCTGCGATGGTGTGGCTATTTAAGGTTTGGAGAGGAAGCCATTTTGTTTCGATAATGTGTCATTAGAAAGATTTGAAATAAAATAGTTAGAGATGAACTCTACTGCCAATTGTGTCCCTGGCCCTGCACGCATCCTGAGCCACTATACCCACTGATTGCAATGAGTCTCCTCTGGTTAATTTTCTACCATAATGGTGGTAACTTGCAGCTGAGGCCATAGAATGTTACAAAATTATTTATGCAATGTTAGCCACTCTTTTGGACCCCAGATCTATTTTGTTTGTCACAGTGAGAGGAAAAGTGAGAAATAAGTTAGCTGGGGACAGACCATGAATCCCAGTCACCCTGCAGAAGCATGTGGGCTATTAATTGAGTATTCTGTTAATATCATAGGGGCCTATGAAATATTCAGCTCCCTAACTGCGTTATTAAATGAGGTAAACTTACTGAGTAGAATGTTACCAATTATATTTATTTTCCATTTTTCACTTGAATTTCAAGTGCAAAATTAACTCACAGCAATCTCAGGGGTTTGAGAAATATATGAATTTAATCATTTCTTCCTCAGGTGTTGTAGCCAGACTTAGTGTGAGAAAGCCAGTGTTGATACAGGGGGAGTGAGAAATCCATCCTTAGATAAGGTAACTGTGAGAAAGGCATTTTCCTTTATTGACTTTCTCATTTACAACAATTGTCTGCTGGGAGGCACAACACTGTTAGCTGCCTTCACTTTAAAAACAGCTAACTGTTTGTCAACTATGAACTTGAGACAGTGGTTAGAGTCAATTATTGGACTCTCTATATGTTCTATCCATAAGAACGGTACCTTTGGAAAAGTTTAAAAGTTAAGTATATTTAATGATGCCTAACATATTTTATTGGCTGTGTTTAACAAAAGGCACTATGCCGCAGTTGTTTTTGACAAGCATGAAAACATCACAGCATGAGACTGCAAAAGGAATTATGGAGAGAAATTACAAGTGATCCATCTCTCAATGAATTATCCACCTCAATAGCCCGCAGAACTCAGCTACCAATTAACACCTACTTTATTACATGTTGGGATGTACTTAATAACTTTCATGTGTTTATGCACTATTACCTTGACTGATGCCTCTTGTACAATTAGGCATAATTGGCATATCAATATGCAAAAGTTAAAAGGATTAACCCTCTTAAAACTAATGAGCATTTCTGTATCCAGCTGCTAAATGAGACAAAATTAGCATTTTTCACTTTTGGGCAGGATTTTATCATGCAGTTTCTCATTGTTGGTATTACCTTGTTACATAACTTTAGTTTGGGGGGTTGTATGCTGGACTGCTAGAGAAAAAGAGTTTTCCAAAGTTAAATTAGCTGTAATTATCCCAGCTTTTGTTTCCGCATTCTTAGTTTGAGCAATATGGATTCCTCGATAAGGAACAAAAATAAAAGTTACTTCTGGTTATGTGTACTCAGTGCATAATTATATAAAAGGGGTATTTTAGTGAGGATATGTCATTTCACGGAGAAAACTTGGCTCGGAGATCCTGTATTGAAAGCTTGCCATGGCACTAATTTTCTTTCTGTCTCAGTTCTTTTCATCTTTTTTCCATGCACAATTTTCTGACTAGATACTGACAGAATGTAAAGTATTTTGGCATATTTATTCAAACAAGCCTGTTAAAGTTATCTGCTTGGTTTTTCAGAAGTTGGGCGACGGTGTGAGGTCAAGGGGGACAGTATGCATTTGGAAGGGGGGGTGAGATGTACCCTAAATTTGTATGCGTGTTTGCACAAAGCAGTTTGTTATAACAGAGACACATACATGAAAATCTCTACAAAAGAAACATTAGGTGCTCAAAGGCTACACATATGCTGTGTGTCTTATTTAATAAAAATGTCTTGTTTATAATATCTGTTTATTGGAAAGTCTCATTTTAAACTACTGGACTAACTACTGATAACAGAAGCTGTCCGATATTCACAGTGATTTCATTATTATTTTTAATATTTTAGGGTAAAATCAATAGAATTTTTCATTAATTCATAGTTTCATTTGTTGAGTTACAGTATTTTTATATGACTGTTTACTTATAGCATAGCATACAATATTATGTCATTTGTAAGTCCTTTAAGATTCTGAAAATTGAAATTATTTTGAAATGCTAATGTAGTTCTTCAACCTAAGAAATACAAACAGAGGTGAATTTAGTTGGGAATTGAGAATTCTGATGACCTAAATGTTTCAGGAAAGCATTTCAGTCACACAGGTATCCCACATGACATTAGAATGATATTAGTGTGTGTTTTATTTCTCTTTAAATATCAAATAACACCAAAATTTCAAGAAGTTGATTTGGTACTCAGGGAATGTTGGACAGGTAGAACTATTGGGTGTTGAAGGATGCCATTTGCAAGACAATTGCCTCTCCATTAGAGAAATCTAGAGCATTCCACTTGAGTGGGAAGGAAGCTCCCTGGTCTCTGCAGTGATCTGTTGTCCTATCCTGAGATGCACAGTGAGTGAGGCCTCTGAAAGGAGGGTGGCTTGTTTTCCAGAACACACTAGTTGGAAAAGCAGCCAGCAAGGGCAAAAAGTGGAGCAAGTGAAGTTGCCTGTCAAAGGGCAGAAAGGCCGATGGCAATCCAGCACATAGCTAGTGCAAAAGGTTCAGTGCACTTCGATGTCTATTTATCATAGGGATGCTCTAGTCTACCAGACAGCTTAAAATAGATATTAATGAACAGTTTAAACAGTCCAAATCAGGAAGCTGCAAACACAGGATCTGCAGGCTGGAGCCATTTCAGCATTTAATGCTGGTGTCTTCCGCAGTGACAAGCATGAATATTCACCATTTCCATCCTACAAACCCACAGAAGGGCATTACTACATTCATGGCCATCATGAACAGAGAAATATGTTTTCCCTGGTGTTTAGATGAGGACTTAGGTCAAGTCATCCCTAAGTGTTAACATACAAGATTCCTCTTACCCCCGTTAACACACTGCTCCTGTTCTCTCTCTCTCTTTTTCATTTCAATGTATTATCAGAAAAAAGAGGAAACAATTTTCTTTTGTTTCTTACTTCTGTCATTATAGGATACTTGCCAAAGTTGTGGCTAGCCAAAAAGGCAGACATAAAAATCACTACTAAAAATATAAGCCTTCTGTTTAGCAGACTTTTTGAGAAATATTATGAGATTGTAGGGCATGTCCATATTTACTTCAAATCAAGCTTATAGTTAGGTTTGAGGCTTTGTTTGGATAAATTGTCCTGAAGTGGATCCTGATATTTAATTAAAATGACACTAAATCACATTGAATTGATAAGACTTGGCATCTCAAACAAAGGTAATTGCCCGTATTGGTTTTGTGCAAAAATAGCGCTGCTTGGAAAATGTGCAGGCAACACAGACTGTCAACTCCATTTATAGATCAATATGTGAAAACCATTGATCAGGCAGGCATGTGTAACAGTAACACTTTGCATTTATTTGTTGTTTTTATACCACATTAAGGCTTACAGGATTATAGACTTCCTAAATATTTTGACTTCCTCATAAATATATGATCTGTTGCATGTTAATTAAATGAGAGTCTGCAGCCATTTCTAAAATTGTTTTTAGTTTGATGGTTTCCTTTTATTGCCATGGATCGTATGATCTGAAAATGGATTAGTTTTCTTTTGCATAAAGATTATTAAAGCTTATTTTAATGTGTCCTATTTAATGTAAGATGTGACTGCCGTTTTGCTTTGGAAAACATAGACACAGTTATTTTCCTCGTAGTGAGTGGCTGATCTGTTTTTTATTAACTGGGCATTCTCAGTGCACAGAGTAGAATTATTTCCTGACATATTCTGCACACCCCAAAGATAACAGGTATTCTTGATTTCCCTGATCGAATTTGTTTTCTTTCTTTTCTTTTTATCTAGCTCTGTGACACAGGCATCTGATCGAACATTATGTAGAAAACAAACTGATCATTTCAATTAAATTTTAAACACACACCAATGCAATCTGAATTCTATCTTTCTGATTTGAAAACAAGCCTCATGAACTGTCCTTCTGTGCTGCATTCTGCAGCTGAATCTTCCTTATCTCATCAGTGTAAAGACAGTGTTTTGTTCCTAATCTTTATTGGACTATTGTAGATGACATTTGTAAGCCATTTTGGTTTATAAGGAAAAGCTGGAGGACAGTGGAGTGAGACTCTCCGCAGATCCAAAGCTCTGATACGACGACGCAATAATGTGTCTTCCACTGCAATTTTCTTTGCCACTGAGAGGTCAATTCTGTTGAAGAATCTTTTTGTACCCTCTGTAAACGTTAGGAGTGCTGCTTTCAAGACAACATTCAGCTTTGTGCACGATATTAAAATGCTACAAGAAGCAAGGCTTCAGACACATGAAGATTAAAGAAAACGAAACAAGAACAATACACAGAAACTCCCAGGTTGCCTAAGGTAACCAGCCTCCAGCTGTTGGCAGTCATGCAGTAGAGCAGATGAAAAAGTTTGTTAGTCAGAATTTCCACTTTCCTACAATATGCCCCAGAGAAGATTCAAACCCCAACAGAGGTTTCCATCTCTGTCTGTGCCACCCTGTGCCATTTCATGCTGGGGAATCTTTTAACTCTATTTACCAAGTACAAATTGGGGTTCCCAAAAGGTGGGGGAAGTGTATGGTAAAATTAAAGAGTCCATACTTCAAAGAATGAGCCAGGGCTCTGGAGTTCACACACGTGGCAAGCACCGTTTTCCTTTTTACTTGAGCACAGAGCTAAATTTGTTTATAATCTCCTACTGATTGAACATGGTGCAGAATGTACATGAGATACATTTTTTTAAAAGTTAGTCCTCTGATTACTAATTTGAATCCAAAACTCTAACCTTGTTAGCATCTGGACTTATTTCCATAATAACAACCCCTTCAGAACCTACAAAGTAATGAATAATTGACAACAAATGAAATGTTTTGATAGTTGTCGGCACAAAGCATGTTTAATGTTTTGTGTTGCTTCCTAGCTAATTATGTAGATGACACATTTGTCAGACCTTGACTGCCATTAGAAACGTGTTTCCAGAGGGGAGAAAAACAGGCTATTCATAGAGTAATTAACTAGAATGCTCAATGACCTGTGAGAGATTCAAATCGCTGCCAGTTCAGACATTGTTTTGTTACAGAGCAGAGGGGTAATTAAAATTCCAAATTACAGTCCTATGATGGAGCATTTGTTTGTTGACAGTATACTCTTACTCTAGTTTGTTAATTCTTTTTTAAATTGCTTCTAATCCATTTTATAGCTTTAGTAGTCCCGTCTTTGAATTTACTGACAACTAATATTATGGTAAATTGTACTTGAATGGAGGACTGCCTGCTTCAGTTTCCTGGGAGCACAAGGTGGGTGGGACAGAGACGTTCCCTCCTGAAACTGACATACAAGGTGCTGTCAGTGGAATGTCACTGCCCTGAAGCATCTTGTTAAACACTCCATTCCCAGTTCTATGTTAGGGGCAATGTCTCAGTAAAAAAAAACACAGAGATCAAAAGGAAAATTTCAGAGAACACCTAAAAATGCTGAAAGAAACCTGTCCCCAACAAGAAATGATAGATGAGGTTTTGAGCACACAGAAAGAAGAGAGAGGAGGTAGCCCTGTGGAGGAGGACTTGAGGAGCGTGTGGAGACAGGTGCTGGGTTAATTTCGTGGGATACAGCAGTGCACGGAGGAGCTCAGACACATCACTCAATGTGGCAGTTTTTGCAGCGATACTTCCATCCCAGGTCAGTAAGAAACCTGGGATAACAGGTGTCACTCCCGTGGCTTTTCCAGCAAGTGTTAGAGAGGTTTGCAAATCTAGAGGGCTAAACTAGCCTACAAAGCTTCAGCTCCAGCACAACATTTATGTAGGTTGCTGAAAGTGAGACTATAGTTTTATTAAAGAGATCTGACAGAAGTCACACGGTGTTTGATGCAGGCGAGTTGACAGAGGCATCCAGTGGGCACTGATTATCCTGAAGTCACTGTCAGCTAGGATTGATTTTCACTTCTCCGTTTATGTAACGGTTCCTGTAATACAGCTGACCCCGAATCACGTTACCTTGTCATTTCTCTGCATGGATCAAGAAGAGATGAGCTGAAAATAGCGAGACACCGACCTTGAACTTGCCAGAGAAGTGAGAAGTGACAGTGGGGTTTTCTGTAGTTCATGCACAAAGATGAAAGCACGCTGCTTGCTCTCTGCTGAGTTCAGCGCAGCAGCACAAGGGGGCAGAACAGCACTGGAGATCACAGGTAAAGCTTTAGCACCGTGTGCAGAAGCCGGAATCTGTGTGAGCGCAGAGGTCTGATTTTTACATCTTAGTGAGACATAAAGGAGAATTACTGATGAATCAAAATCTCGGGTCCCATGATGTTCCTAGTCAGTAATCTAAAATTATACATTCTAATTAAAAAAGGTTACCTAATATTCCGAGTGCCAGCTACTATGCTTTTCCACCCTGTTATCTGCAGTGCCTCTTCTTTTATTCATATGTTACTCTACCCTCAAAACAACTGTGAACTGTACTCAGCATTAGTAAGAGAGTCTTAGGACAAGCTCCAAAGGTGACCCGCCAGTTTTAGAAAGGTGAAAGCCAAGGTAAAGAATGGGTTTTGCCAATGAATTCAAGTTTGTTGGTATGTTGTAGCTTTTCGAATTTTAATATTTGCCTCCATTTCCAATAACTGCCTTCTTATAGACCGTGATTACAGGCGAGGTTAACTTAAAACAGGGCATAGTGAACAGTCCCTTACTTACTGAAGCTGAACCATCATTGGTTCATAAGTGGTGTTCACACAGTTTTCCACACTAGGCCAAGGACTGAGAGAACAGCAAAGAACAACTCAGCTAAACCCCAGGTTATAGATGCTTGGTGCAATGCCATAACGCCATCTTTGCATGTGTGATGGTTCATCAATATTCTGAAAATCTATGTAATACCTAGATATTTTCTTACATGTAGTAGATTCTACATGTCTGCATACAGGCTTATAGCATATGTGAATGCATACAGAGTTCTATATCTGCATATATAGTATGTATACATATCTATAAAGAAACACCACACAAGTAAGCTCATATGTATTTATATAAATAACATGCTTTTGTACTCATTTGTGTATTTCTGGAAAATAATACATATATATGTATATATTTACAGACAGAAATCTTAATATCAGCTTAATAATCTTTTGAGATTCAGCTCAGTATGTAGTGACAATCTTAAGTTCTAAAAAAATAAGTGGAATCTTAATTTATTTTTAGGGTACAATAAATTGAGTATCATTCTGTCACCAAATTTTTTTTTTTTTTTTTTTTTTGTACATGGGCCATTACAGAATTCTTAATACCTATATTTTAGCCTCTGGAACAAGGAAAATATCAGTACTCTGACTTTCCATGATTAGGGAAGGGAGTATGTCAGGAGATATTGAGAGGCTTAACATTCTGAAGTGTGTGTGTGTGTGTGTGTGTGTGTGTGTGTGTGTGTGTGTGTGTGGCTGATGCCTTTCAGAAGTCCTGGGGAGCTGTCTGAGAGTCTCGAAGACTTCTCCTTCCTGCTCTGAGGAGTGGTGTGAGCACACAGACCTCCAGGAGCCCTCTTCTAGGCGGTAGTAAACCCATCCCTAAACGGTTGATTAGCCTCTGCTTCTAAGGTCACTGATGACATAAAGCCGTTGATGGCTAAAACAATTCCCCAGAGTTTTGGTTTGGATTTTACTTTTTTCTATTCCCTCTCTTCAGTTTGCAAGGCTTTTAATAAGGGACTCCACTCCCCGATGTGTTCAGATTCGGTTTATTGTTGCCATCTGTTTAATTATCCTCTCAGGTTTGTGTCGGGAAGCATGAAAGTATTTTCTCCAGCCTTTGAATCCCTATGTTCCTGAAGAGATGTGGGTAAAGTACATGTCAGTTTTCAAAGAGCATATTAAAAACTGATAAGCAGAACCATCTCCAAACAGCAGCTCTGAAGGCCAAGGCATTATTTTGTACATTAATGCTTGTTGCAACTAATTAGCAAATGTACAGCCTTGTGGCTCTGTGGCAGACGCACACGATGCCGTCTTGGTTACATGCAGTCTCCTATGGCTCCTCTTCCAGGTGACAGGTTTTTGTGATTCCTATTTCCTTACGACGCACTGACAATAAGTTTATGGGGGAAGAGAGAGGGGATTGGAGTTGCGACAGCACATGTGTTTGTCATATGTCAAGCAGGTTTAAGGAAGTGCTAATGTTAAAAAGCAGCAAGTATGTGAAAACAAGGACGGCCTGTTTGGGGAAAGAGGGAAAAATGAAAGGGAACTCAGAATGTTTTATCCTTCCCTGTTCCCCCACTCTCCCAGTCCCCTCAGCCCTCCATCTTTCCCATTACAACTATTATATTATAGCATTGAATTTCTTTTGGTTTATTTTTTTTTTCACTCTGAGACTCAGTGCCATGATTTTTCTCTGGTGGACATTATTCTCACATTTTATCTGATTCATTTTTTTCCCTACGCAAAATTCTTTGAGAAACAATGTAGTGGCTGGCATAGACTCGTTATCAGGTCATACCAAAATTAATCTGTATACTGGCATCCGGGTAAAATAACACACACTGAAGCAAATCAGTGTGTCAATATCCAGAGGTCACTCAGAAACTCCAGCAAGAAGGAAACTTGGCACATTTACACCCTGAATCAAAGAAGCCAAATAACTACCAATGAGGAGGTACTTCAATAAGTGACCTGATTTTTCCTGAGATTCCTGTATTATGTTTGATGGTATTCAGAAATGTCAGTCTTGTTTGTATGCACTGCCTTCCCAAGACATCAGAAACAGAGGTAAACAGAACACTGTTCTATTATTGCAGCGTGGGTAGCCACACTGTGTTTCAGTCTTATGCTTATACAGGCTCTCTGGCAGGGAGGAGTAACGGTTGTACTAAACTTTCCTCCTCTGTTACCTTTGGGCACCTGACCTGCTTTCTTTCCCACAGGGTGAAAGAGAGCTACAGTCTCATATATGCAATGAGAAGGGACATGTGTCTCCTTGCATCGAATTGTCCTGGATCATATCATGTAGCACGAAGTGACCCAATATAGGAAGACAGGAAAACAAAGTGACAGTTTTGTTTAATATAAACCAACATCAGAACAAGAGGCCCAAACCTCCAGGCCCACGGCCAGATCACAGAGACAAAGTGGCCAGAGCTGGTGTTTTCCTCTTGAATTTGTTCACGGCACAGTCTTTAATCAGAAGAACAAGGTTAATGAAGAAATAAGCCCGGCTTGGGTCAGGCAAACCAAGTGTAAGTACCACAGTTTTGAGAATCCACAGGAAAGCGAATCTGGCTGATACTTGACAATACATCACCCACTGTGGTCTCACCTATTGATCACTGCCCGACAATGGGCAACCTTTCATAGAGGCTTCCTCCTTTACCATGAATTATTGACAGTGCTAATGCCAATAGCACATGACCAAATAGACAGGAAAGAAATTTAAATTTCTTGTGTAGTATCCTTAACTCCTGTGCTATTAAAAAAGAGAGGGAGAGAGAAAGAGAGAGAGAGAGAGAGAGAGAGAGACAGACAGACAGACAGACAGACAGACAGACAGACAGATAGAGAAAGAGACAGAGAGAAGGAGCTCTTAGAACTCCTTTTACACGTAGTAATAATGTGATATTCTTAGAATTCTTGCCTATAACTAACACCTGTCCTCTCTACATGAATACTTTCCTTTACAAAATGAGTGATCACTGTGTCAACTCAACCTGAGGATCCTTCAAGTGTTCCCAAAACAGAAAGCAGAACAGAACAATTGCTTCCATCCACACATTCACTTGTTCCTTTACTTCTTCAATAAACATATTACTAATGTCAGAATTGCTTTGGAAGCCGAGGAACCAAGCAAATAGTGCTTCTGTCTCCTTGCAGGTTACCTACTCTTTGAGTGAAGTTAACTCCTAATCCTCATAGACCAGGCCTAACCTGCCCGTTTCAGGGAGACCCTAACACCAGCGCTGCCTCAACTTTTCGTGTGGTTGCTAGAGCCATTGGTTTACATTTTGTTACACATGCACCATGCTTGAAAATGGCCAGGGAACCCAGAAACATTCTTTATTTTCACTTCCTGTAGGATGTCTCCCTGTGGTTGTAAATCCCAAATAAAACCTTTTTCTTTTTAAAATATGTTTAGAATTGTGGGTTCCCACATGACTTTAAACTCTCATGTGTACAGTTTGACACCTCTCCTGTGTGCTATCAGCTGGATGCACACAGGCTAGTAGAAGATGATTTTGACAACAGACAAAGCTGCAGTTGTTCTTATCTGGTGAAGTGTGTTGGTCCTCTTCTACTCACTGCTGATTTTAACCCATCCTCTGTACTTATAAAATTAATTATAAATTTAATTGATGTTAAAATAATGCTTTATGAATAAAAAAATATTAATATATTTGTTTATCTCATTTCAGTAGAACTGAACACGGACCTAACTTAGACATTTACAGAGGAATCAAAACTGTCATAGTCTTGTCTTCTAAAAATTTTCCTTGGTTCTTTGCTTTGAGATTAGGTGGAACATTATCCTTCACCTTCTCATGATTTATGGAGTTGTGTGGGACTGATTGCAGCTTATACTTGATCTAATTTATAAGCCTATCAAAGCAGCCCCTACCATTAGTGTTTTCCTGTCTATGCAAGATGAACAAACCACTATTGCCCTTAAAAATGTGTCAACGATCTTGTGCTTACACTAGATCAAAAGTGACATTATCCATGAAGGAAAGCCCAGACCACAGGGTGAGTCACTGAGGAACTATCTTGAGGCATAGTCCGCCCAGAAGAAAGGGAGGAAAAAGAGCATTTATATGAGAAATGTATTTAAAGTGCTTAGACATGCCAGAGCCAAGATATAGTGTCAGCTGGTTATTAAAATAAACTAGTCTGTTAACAGCACTGCCCAAGGAGCGGTGCTTTTCTGATCTTCTTGGTCACCCGATCATACACCACATGGCACTATTAAGTCCTTATAATTTCTTGTTTCTCCTGTTTAAGTAAATAGCTGTCTAGCTATGAGAATGGAGGAAGAAATGTGGATTAGATTCAGGATGTACTAAATTGTGTTATTCCTCACCTTCTACCTGTAAAGATGAGCTCTCTTTCACTCATGTTGCCCTTTCTAACTCCAAGTTCCCCACCTGTTTAGTTGGGACCAGCCTTGGATGACTTATGCAAAGATCATCATCCTGTACCTCTAAGTCTGAAAACTGCTTTTCACCTACAATGCATAGACTTGCTTCAGACTGTTCTCACCACAGTCTATCCTGACTTTCTGTCTACCATGCTCTTTCTTTGAGGTTGATAGATTACAAACAAGTGACCAATCCACTGACCCAATTGAGTCCCCAGTTATTTTTATTCAGCTGAAGTGGTTTTTTGTTTTGCTTTGTTTTGTTTTTAGCATTTTTGAATGTAAATGCTTAGCTGGATGTGTGATGCCTTCTTGAAGGTTATATGACCTGCTTAGCCATGGACATTGCATTGAGTACCTTATAGCCATTCCATCGGCTGCCTTTCCCAAGTGAGGACACCATGTGGAAAGTCAGAGTGTGCCAATTGTCTTTACACATGGGAACTCAGACGCTGACAGTTGCTACTCATAAATTTGGAAATGTAGTCTCTACCACATTTCAGTGACAGTATAAAAACAATCTTTCTTTATAGCTAAAGATGAATTTTCTTACTCAGATTTTCTTCTTTGGGTTTAATTTCAATTTTAGACTCTTACATTACTGTAAATTAACAAACATCTTGCTGCCTCTTAGACACCACTAAAAAAGTAACTGTGTTGTCTCAGGAAATGGTGTTCTCTTGTCACCAAGTTATAAATACTCTGTTTACTCTAGGTTATCTGTGGTTTAACTCTCACATGTTCTGTAAAAATCATTCGGAAATGATGGGAAGCTGCCTTGAAAACCAGAACAACATGTGGTGATTTAGAAGTCTTATCAGAAGGAGCACACAGGCCCTCAGAAGCAAGGGGTGAGACGTGATGCACCATATTTTACACAAAATTAAACCACCTTAGGTTTGAGTAGTTACCTAACCCCTTACCATTTATTATACATTTTGACTAATTAATCTTAACTTGAAGTTTTCTAAACTTTGTTTGAATCTTTACCTTCTTTTCAAGAGCATGTGACAGCCCATAAGAAGTGAAAACATACAGGAAAATGAACTCTACAAATACAGTCAACTTAGCTCCCCAGAACTAAAACCTATTCCAGCAGCTGGTGTTTTATCCAATAGAAGCCTTTATGGAAACTGAACAGCAATGTCACATGAGGAAAAGCATTCCTCAGTAGCACAGATCGGAGGCCTGGCGGGACATCTGAGTTTACAGTTGGGATTCTGCTTTCAGCAGCTTCATTTCACGTTTTCTCTCTGTCTTTTTAATTGCCCTGACATTTTAACATTGTCACTGCCCTATGAAAATTTGTATTTGTATTTAGAATTCTTCTGTCATAAGCTGGTTCCCCAAAGAACAGTCAAGAACCCATTGAAGTAGCTGTTGTCCCATCTAAATGAGTCCTAGTGCCCCTCAAGTTCACAACAGGCCCCCTAGTGATGATGCTTCACAGTGGGCATTCCAGCCAGTAATTCTAATTTTAATGTCTCCAATCCAGCTTTGACTTGCCCACTGAGGGTGTGTGAAACTGTACAGTCAAATCAAGACACATAGATCTCCTGAGTATAACTTCTCCAAGTTCCTGATTCTGTGTAGGAACTTTGAAAGAGGAAGGCAAAGTTGTTTATATGTTAGAGAGGTCATTTACATAAATAAAACTTCAGGAGCCGGGCGGTGGTGGCACACACCTTTAATCCCAGCACTTGGGAGGCAGAGTCAGGTGGATCTCTGTGAGTTCAAGGCCAGCCTGGTCTACAGAGATCTAGGACAGCCTCTAAAGCTACACAGAGAAACCATTTCTTGAAAAAAAAAAAAAAAAACAACTTCAGGAACCTTTATCCTTTGCTGATTTCTGGAGACAGAAATTATTATGCCTATGACCAGAAATCACCAATGAGAAATCAAAGATTTAGTTTGCTAAGAAGTGGCCCTTCTTGGTTCTGTCAGAGCGGTCGGCAGCCAGTGTCTCTTTCAGTGTAGAACAAAGTACATGTTCAAAGTTTCAACCAGTCACATTTCAGTCAGTGAAGACTAAGATATTTTAGGGATTATAAAGCCAGATGTGATCCATGACCTCACAGATCTCCATGATAGTCCTTACAATATGCTTTTTCACTCCACGCAGTAAATGAGTCCCTTAATTATGAATCTGGGGTAGTGTTGGGCAGTCTTGGGAACAAATCCTGGCTCTTGCTCCTTACTAATCATCTTAGTTTGAACTCATGACAGGGTCTTTCAATGCTTTTAGTAAGACAAATGTAAAAATAAGTCGGGAGGTGGTAGTGCAAACCTTTAATCCCAGTACTTGACAGGTGGAGGCAGGAAGATCTCTGTGAGCTCAAGGCCAGCCTGGTCTTCAGAGCGAGCTCCAGGACAGCCAGAGCTACACAAAGAAACCCTGTCTCTAAAATAAAACAAAACAAAAAAGTAAAAATTTCTATCATCTACAGAATAATAAAGATGAAACAGCATGACGGGTACAAAGAGCCTGTGGGCATTTGTGTAGTATCTTAACTTTTTATTAAATCACTATTATGATTAAACTATTCATCTGCAGTGTCTCAGTTCTGCACCTTTAAACTGCCTCATGAGTCACCCTGCCATTTTATCTTGTCCTTTCAGTGAATAGGTTGTGAATGTCTATCTATGTTCTCACCTATTCTGATTAAAACCAACTTGAGTGTTTATTCAGTTTCTTCTTGATTTTAGCTTGGCTTCTTACTCAGGTCTCTGAACTATGCTGTTATTTTAATCATGCCTGTTGGATTCTCCCTTCTGTTGTGACTCATGGTTAGCTCTTGCACTACACTAATAGAAAAGTTCAACAATTGGAAGCATCCATTATGTGCTTGGAACTGTGCTGTGTAACAAAAGATTTCCTTAACCGGTAACAGCGGCAGACTGGCAACAGTGCTTAGAGGTGGCTCTAAGACTTTCTAATCCCAAAGCTGGAGCTTCCAGCAGGATGTTCCTTACACTACTCCTGGAGGGAATGACTGGGAATCAGGCGTGTCACTGAGTTTATACCTACTAAAATTGACTCCAAGACCCAATTAAAACTTAGCCTCCTGTGCTCAGTTTTATGTCCGTCTTTCTTTGCTCTGAACTCTGAAAACAAATACTCACCTTTTTAGTTACATAATTATCCATTATTCATAGCCTTGGTGTTCTTTCTGTCTTTGTAAACTTTCTAACTTTCTTACTGCTGTTCAGGATTTCATATTTTTATAGTATAATGCACCTACTCAATTGAAAACTTCTCGAATTCAGACCTCATGCCAAATCTTGCCAAAAATGGCATTGGATATTATTTTACTTTAAAATATTTTAGAAGGCTCAAAACATCATAGATCTAATAACACCCAACCAGTGCCAAGCAGGTTATTCTCGAAGACACATGATAAACCAGCCTGCTTCCATATTGGGCTTGAAGTGGCAAGCACAGGGCCAGCAAGGGTCTGCACCGGGTCCTCTGCATATATGTCATGGCTGTTAGCTTAGTCTTCTTGTGGAACTCCTAATGGTGGGAGTGGGTGTGTCTCTGACTCTTTTGCCTGCTCTTGGGACTCCTTTCCTCCTATTGTGTTACCTTGTCCAGCCTGGCTATGAGGGATTTTGCCTTGTCTTACTGTATCCGGTTTTGCCATGTTTGGCTGTTGTCTTTTGAAGGCCTGCTGTTTTCTGAAGGGAAAGAGAGGAGGAGTTTATCTGGGGGAGAGTGGAGGCTGGCGGGAGCTGGGAGGAATGGAGGAAGGAGAAAATGTGGTCAGGATGTATTGTATGAGAGAAGAATCTATTCTCAATTAAAAAAAAGGAAGTCATCTTACAGTAAAGACAAACTATGCTCATTCTTGTTTAAGCTTAAATCTGTTTCTCAAGGATTGGGCTATGCCCCACCTGTAACCTTAACTATGAATAGTTGTGTACTTCCTATTCCAGGAAATGGTAACCATGCCTTTGCTTCTAAAGTTTATTATGACCACCTGCTGTTATGACTACATTGTTATGACCACCTTGTTACGACCACTTTGCAACCCTGCCTATGTTTCATGAGACTGTTATGACCAATATTTTATGCTTATGTTCTGCTTCTGGAACCCCACCTATTTACTTGCCAAGTCACCCATTCAGAAACCCTCTACTCCTAAGCTAAAAAAAAAAAAAAAAAAAAAAACAAAAAAACATTATTTTCTCCGTGTCCAATGCTGATCTCTTAAACCCTGCCCTATGGAAAGACCGCCGTGTACATGAATAAAGCTTGCTTTAATTAATTTGGCCATGATTTGGGACAGTGGTCTTTCTTCTTGCATCTATGGGATTAACATACAGAAAGAGCAAAGGCAAAAAAAATGCCATAGCTCAACTGTGCTTCACGCCGCCAAAGGTGAAGATGCTGCTGTGGAGAAACTGAGACCAAAACAGGGAGCTTAACCTCTTCAACAGATCGTTCAGAGAGTAAAGGCAAACATCCCTCTACCGCACAGGGATTATTTTGTGAAACAGCCAGAATTCTGTTGCTCTTCAAACTTCCACATTTTTTCATTAAGAGACTAGAACATTCCAGAAACAACACAATGGGAATCATAGGATGCTAGCAGTAGAGTAAGGCAGCCAGGGACCAGCAGTGACTATGACAGCCCTGTTAGGAATTGAGCTTGAGTTATAAGAAGCCCAAGAAAAGGAAGACAATGTTGCAGTTTTCTAGCCATAGCTAATCAGTCTGATGTAATAGAGAGCTCTGCAGGAAGAGCTGAGGATGTTCCTGTTTGTGGCTTTCAAAGCCATAGGAGGCATTCTTGTTGTTGTTAAACAGCCTCAAGGAATACCTGGCTCCAGGAAGGAAAATCATCCACCCATGTAGATAATAAATTTTACCCAGAAATAGTCACATGACTTTTTATAAGCATTGAAGTTTGCATTTAGTTCTATGTACTGGAAAAGTGAACATAGAGGATTAAATAAGTAACATTTTTGTGTGCATATGAAATGTGATCTCTTTCTCTCTCTTTCTCTGTCTCTGTCTGTCTGTCTGTCTGTCTGTCTCTCTCTCTCTCTCTCTCTCTCTCTCTGTGTGTGTGTGTGTGTGTGTGTGTGTGTGTGTGTGTTAGTAATGCAGAGGCAGATCTTTCCTAATCAATTTTAGGAAAATTGGGATAAAAATTGCCAAAGACATGGGCTCGTCCCCTCTTTCTGCTCACTATTTTTCGAATGTGGCTCATTTCCTATTGCTTCTGCTCTTGTGGCCAGCAGGTGGCTGCTTTACTTTCAGTCTTTAGTTTTTCAGCTAAATGCCAGGAAACACATGCAAAGGGGAAAAGTCCATGTTCAAGTTGAACCTACCCTCCTTTAAATAAATAAGAAAGAAAGGAAGGAAGGAAAAAGAAAACAAAACCTACTTAGTGGTCTCTACCAGCCTTGTGGTTAGAAATGTATCACACATTCACATTTAGTTTCAATGAAAATTGGGAAACTTAATTAGGACACTTACCTGATGTGAACAAAATAATTTTGGGTAGATGTAAGATAAAAGATAACGTTAAACAACCATAATTCAGGGTTGAAGTGGTTGACATTCCTTAGATTGTCAAGACCTTTGCAGTCCACTGTGAGTTTGGGCTTTATCATTTGATGAACAATTAGAGGCCACTGGAGGATTCTAAGCTGATTAAGTCCCTCTGCTGAGTGAGAGAAGAGTTGGGAAAAAAAAAAAAGATAGAAACTCAGGGGACTATCAGGCACTTTATCATACTCTTTACATAGTAAATCACAGTAGCTTGTCCTAGATTGGTGGAGTAAAGACAGATGGAGACAAAATATAAAGAATATGTTCAATGTAAAATGATTAAAAAAAAAAGAAAGAAAAGGATCGGCTACCAGTAGAGAGAGAGAGACGGAGGACTTTTAAATGCTATGATAGGGGAGAAAATGGATGGGCGGTTGTGCCTATCACTGAACTGGGAAGAACACAGCAGCAGAGTCCTCAGCCAAGGTGTCAAACGTGCATGAGCTTTCAGGAATACG
Source organism: Peromyscus nudipes (assembly GCA_902168325.1). Classification (NCBI taxonomy): domain Eukaryota; kingdom Metazoa; phylum Chordata; class Mammalia; order Rodentia; family Cricetidae; genus Peromyscus; species Peromyscus nudipes. The sequence continues at coordinate 22,920 of CABHPH010157399.1, read as the reverse complement.
TCCAAGTGATAGCTACAAACTGACCATCAGGTATGTGAGACAGGAGCTCCGAGTGCTCATGAATATATGCCTTGGAGATGCATTTTGATGTCAGCCACCAACATTTAGTGATTAATGCCACAGAAACAGCCAAAATCCCGTTGAGACATAATAGTGTTACAGAAAAGTGAATATTCATGGATGTATAAAAAGTATTTATCTATATGCATGTGTGTGCTTTGATATCCATGTAAGTGTGTATATGATAATAACATTAGAGATACCTGTATGCTTTCATATACATGTATGTGCATATGTTATAATAATACTAGAGATACATAATCTTTTAAATGTTATTTTTTTCCTCTCTTGTTACAGGAAAACTCAAAACTTTTTTTTTTTTTTTTTTTTTTTTGGTTTTTTAGAGACAGGGTTTCTCTGTGTAGCTTTGAACCATTCCTGGATCTCGCTCTGTAGACCAGGCTGGCCTCGAACTCACAAAGATCCGCCTGCCTCTCCCTCCCGAGTGCTGGGATTAAAGGCGTGCACCACCACCGCCCGGCCAAAAACTCAAAACTTTTAATCTTTTCATAGAAAGTATCAGTTCCTGATTAAGAGACTCATTTTGTCATTGCAATATCAGAAGGAAGAGAAAATATCAAAACTGACCAGAAAACAACACCTGGCTACAACATGCAAAATAAATGTTCAAAGATAGAATCAAAGTGCAAACATTAGGGAAGAAGTAAAAACAAGCTGCCTACACATTATAGAGATAACACACACACACACACACACACACACACACACAAACACAATCCTCTTGTTTTGTCTGAAATGAACTGAATAGATTTTTTCAAACTTTGTTTTTCCCACTTATGTTTTGCTCCAGGATAAAATGATAAGTGCTGTTAATCAGAAAAGGTTAGTGGCATATTATTTCCTCAGTAGATGGAAAACAGACTCTAGACCAAATTGTTTACAATTTCTGTCTAAGAGTTGTTATATCTCAGGAGCAGAACACACAAAAAACGTCAACTGTATGTCTGATTTAATCCACTTAAAAAAAGAAAATCCCACAAGGAACATTCTAGGATAATGGAATATGTAAAATTAGTTGCTTTCCAAAAGGTCTTTCCCAGTTTTATTCTTCTGGGTTGTATTCCCTACCCATTTGGCCCTCAGATCTGCAGTCTCCTATTGGAAGAGGACTCTGCAGTACTGTCCCAGTGCCCACTTTGAATCAACCTGCATTTGTCAAGCAATTCCCTCTCATCCACACGGTCCCAGTGTAGACACTGTATGCAATTCTCCTTTGTTTCTACTTTCCATTTGTACCTGGTGGACTGTATATTACATTAATTCATAAAACTGGCTCTGCCAGGCTCCCCATGGTTACAATTATTAAGGCCATAACTGAACCAGTTTCTCTCATCTTGATCTTCAACCAGAAGTTCTTGTCCCGAAGCTTTTGCTTCACATTAAAACGCTAATGATCACCTCCACCAAATTAGCAGCTTAATAATAATATAAAAAAAAGCTGAATGAAAAGACTTCGATCACCACCTTTGAGAGCTCTGTATTCTAACATCTCTCCCCTGCATCATTAACAAACAATGACCTTTAATTAAAAATAAAGGATATACACAAAATACCTTAAGAAGCTTTTTTCGCATGACATATTCTCACATCGTTGTCTTTGTAAAGAACTTCTAAACCTATTGTATTTGTTTTCCAGATCATACAAAGACCATACTTGCCCATAAGAGATTTTTAAGCTTTTTTTTTTAAACAATTGTGTTGTCTTTCCACAGAACTAAAGTTAGTTATAAATCTAATCGAATGGTAGAAATTTGGTAGAGCTTTGAAGTTCCTATCTGACTCGCTTGTTAAAGGAATTGACATAAATGAGTCATTGTAGCCTGTCCCCACATCCACAGAGACAATGGAGCTACTTGACGGTTTTTTCATTTTCCCGTCTCCTCCTGGAAAAAAACTAGAATAATGGCTTTATAATGAAGTCTTTATACAAACACAGTGTGTCCTGAAACAATATTAACAGTATTTTGTAATTGATCAAATGGGAAAAGACTTCTTTAGGTATCAATCAGATGTATTAATGTTATCCATTCTCCTGAAAACTAGTAATACCAGTAGCACTGCAGACTTTTTAATCCTCAGATTTTAAATCCATTTCCTACTTTCAGTTATGAATTCTCCCTAGGACGCTGCAGATATAAAATTTGAAAATGGATGCTGTAGTGGTGGACTGTGCATCCACACATAGAAAGCCACAGAGGGCTAAGAAACTATGAAGCCTGAGTTTTTATGTGTCATTAGCTCTTTAATGAATCTCAAGGGCCCCTGAACCAATGAACTGAGAGTCTTGGGAAGCCTCTGTCTGACCTGAGTGAAAGAAGTGAGGGAGAGCACACAGATTAACAGTGCTCAGTCCTATTAAAATATTCACAGAAGACTCATTTGAGCATGTATTAACCACATACTAAGTTAAGGCCCACCACAGATCAAATGCTAAGTTTGGGGACAGGAAGCAATTGGCAGAAGTTAATTGGCCAATATTCAGGGAGGAGACTGGAAGAGAGGAGGCTGGGAAGGAAAATGCCCTGATAGCCTTTTAAGACCTGTGGTTGGCAGACATTCTTCTGATAATGATCTGTGTCCATTGGTGTTTCTTCCCTCAGGAGGTAAACACATGAAGAAATGGTAGCGCTGATGCCTCCTGGAAATGGAGCAGGCGTCTGCATGGCAGAGTGGAGGAAAGGGCAGGGAACTGGACGCTTTCATTCTCAACCACATTCAGGATAAATAATGCTCTCTAAGCCTCAGAAGTCGCTAGACTCTTACTCTTAAGGCTTCTTCTTTGAATTAGAAATTAGTGCAGTAGTTCCATGGAGGGCTTTCTAATGACTGCAATCTGCTAATTTCCTCAAGGCTGTATTAGGATGATGACTTCAAAACTCAACGTTGTTGCCAGATGTGTTTTCAATGGAAAGAAAGTACCAAATCCAAGTCTTAGGTCATGAAATGTAGCTGTCACCTTGAATAAAGTAACACAGAAATGATGTAACTAATTAAAAAATAAGGGATAGGCAATAGCTGAAAGAAATCAAAATTTAATAATGAATTAAATCAAACATATATTTAGCTTGAGAAAATTTTAAATATCAACACATTTCAAGGAAATCATTTCCTTGTTAGGCTTGAGCAAGTTTTCTTACTTTGAAAACTTCTTCAGTGACAACTGATGATATGAAAGAGATGACCTCATTATATAATTATTAACAAAGATTATTTTATATGGGTGAAAATGTTAAATAGACAATTATGTGAAGCTTTTCTACTACTTATATATAACATTTTCCCCATAAAATCTCAGTTATAATTTCAAAAAACAAGTAAGGAAATTATTCAACACAAAAATAAAGCTAATTTATTAATTTAGGTTATAGGCTATACATTGGTATCCATATGCAGAAGACAAACTAACAGTAAATTAATCATTATATATCCTAATTCTTAGCTTTAGGCAACTAGTTCAAATCCTTCCATGAAAGCAGAAGAAAATCTCCTTTCTCTTGGCTTTTTTGTCATTTATCAAATAGTGAAAACTATCAAAAAAACCTATATAAACATTTTAGGAACTGAAAAAGTCTTCCTTTTTACATATGCAGATTCTCATTTTGCACTATTTAAACAATAAAAAAATTAGCTACTTTTGTATTTAGCTATTTAGTTACTCTTGATAACGTGTCACAAAATGTTTATTTAACTTACACAGCTGTAGCTGGGCAGGAGACAATAGAAAAGGTCTGTATTCTAAAGTGACACCAAACAGTTTAGGAATGGAAGACTTTCTGTTTGGATTGCTTGCTTATGAGATTAGAAAACAGATGTCATTGTTTCCTAAAGGATTAGCTGGACTTGAAGATTGGGGTTTGGGTTCTATTTCCTTCCACACCAGTCTGTGTCAGCTGCCTCTTAATCTAGGGACAGCTTCTTAGAGCTGTTTCTTGAGGGCAGTGTGGAAATTTTACTTATGTAGTAGCTTTAGAAGTTTGCATAGAGTCACTTTGATGGTAGTTATAGGCCTGCCAAGTTTAAAGGAACATGGAATATTTGTGTGAGTTGTGTTTTGGAGTGCTTAGAAAATGAAATAAGCCACAAAATGAAGTGTAGAAATGTTCCAGACTCTACATCTTTCTGCTGTCTGCTATTATTGGCTGGCATCTTTGTCCTCTACTAAGATTTTCTTTTGCCATAAAGTGGGGAGCTTAGAGCTTAGTAGGGTCTTTTACAGAGAAAGAAGAGCTGAGCTGAAAGAATTACAATCAAGGACTCTACATGGCTGCATTTTGGTCATGAACCAATCCCATATCAATTGCTTGTCAAGCGGAGGGTTCTAGGGACCTACCTGAGCAGAACCCAGTAGACTAAGTCCATTGGATTAAGAAAGGCTGTCATCACTCTTACCAAAGGGAGTTGCCTTCAGGATAGACAACATAAAGCAACCAGAGAAAGTTATCACACCAGAGAGAAGGCTTTTGTATTTTCTACCCAATTCTTACTTTCCATTGTGTACTTTGCAATGGTACTTACTTACTATTGTGTTTATTCAACTATTTGCAATTCTCACTGTCTGGCAGGTACATCAGTGGTTCTCAAGGGCAATCTAAGAAGGGGTGGGGGCTTCTCCTCTTCTCAGGTCCACTATCTTCATAGTGTTTATAAGCTGTGCCTTGCCCTTCTCATGCGTATGGGCATCTGGGGGTAGGATGGTATCCTAAGAGGCTCCATGATGTACTAAAAGAGTAGGTTAGGTGCAGACTTTGGCTCTTAAGAACCTTTTCCTTTTCTTTTAAGACAGACACAAAAGACATTTGCAAAACTGCAAGGCAATTCTTCTTCAGAGAATTGTCTTGAAAACTAGTCATTTTTGTTGAAAAACATGTTAATAGGCAATGTGTTTATTATTGTTGTGTTTAAATGAATTGGTACTTACATATTATTAAAATAACTCAATTTTAGCTCCTTGTGATAAATAATAATAGTTGTAGCTTATATTAACAATGTCTTTAAGGAACTTAAACTTTTTAAGAGAGTAATGTTCTGTTATAAATATTTGAGAACCTTCGTCTATGTTTAAAAATGCAAACTTCTACAGAGGACATAGGAAAAGATGCTATGGGAAAATGATAAAATACATCATACCGTACTGTGTGTGTTTATCTAATGCTCATAAAAACTCCATTCTTGGAGACGGCAGCTATGTATTATTCTCACAAATAATATTAAAATAGTATCTATTTCTTTTATAAACAGATCTGGCGAGGTGTTTAATTTTATACATTCATGAACCATTGAGACATGAAATCAGTTGTTAATTTATTTCTAATGTATTAAAATATTAAATTGATTAATTATTGATTAGCTCAAAAGCATTCATTTAAATCTTAGGTATACCTCAAACATCTTTTCTAAATAAATGTTTAATAATTACTAAAATAAATACTCCAATATTATAGAATTCACTATAGTCAGAAAAATAATACTATGTCATGTGTATTTTAGTAATTGCAGCTGTAGTTTATAAGTGCAATTTTAGACTGGCTTCAAACTCACAAAAGATATTTGGGCTGATCATGTTACCACATTAGTTGAATTTTGCTGCTATTGAAGAATAACTACGTATTTTGTTTTCAGTGGTTATATGAAAAATGTGACACAAATTGCCACCTAGACCTGAGCAGTGCTTTTTACCCTCTGAGATCACTGTTTTATTTATTTTGGCAATAATTTTGGAGTCTCTAGAAAGCAGCACCAAAATCTGAGCTAATGGCTGAACTTCCGTTCTCTTGGAATGAGCAAGGTCTTTGCCTCCGTGCTGGGGCACACACGCTTTTGTAGGCTACTACTGGGAAATTCCTACCACTCTCTACTGCAGAGGTTGACAGTTTGACTGGTGATCAGAATCATTTAGGCAGATTTAGAGACATAGATCTCTGCACTCATTCCAGATCCGAAAACTCAGACTGACCTGCTCTTCCCTTTGTGCCTGATGTCTCAGGCCTCAAAGTTAAATGAGAAAATTAAAAAAAAAATGAAACAATCAAACAAAGCAAAAGTCCCCACATTGACCAGCTTTTCTTCAATACTCAGCCCATGAAACCAATAGTACGGTACAGAGCAAGTCATCTTGCCTATAAACACCTACCTGACAATCTATGTATGTATCTTTAGTTCACTGTATGTTTTTCAAAAACCTAGATGGCAAAACCAAATGTACTAGTAATTTTCAAAATGATATCAGTGAGGCAATATTAAATATCAATGTTTTAAAGGGAAAATGATCTGGTCACAGTTCATCTGTATCTAGGAAACTTTTACTTTTCTTCAACAATGATTCCTCAGTGACGTATCATGGTGTGTGTGTGTGTGTGTGTGTGTGTGTGTGTGTGTGTATGTGTTAAATATAGTGGGAGTAGAGAGAATGGAAGGGGAGAGGAAATGAAGGGAGAGTGGGGAGGTGGAAAGAAGGTGGAGATGAAGGGAAAGGACCAGAGGTGAAATGGGGGTGAGACAGAAGAAGGGGAACAGTGAAAAAGGAAAGAAAAGGATGGGGAAGAAGGAAAGACAGAGGATGAAAAGAGAGTAAGCTATTAGAGAAGTAGTTTGATCTCTTTGAAATGATCCCATGAGAATATCAGAGGACTCTACTTTCAATAGAATGGGAATTAATTTAGGTATGGAAACTGTCTCTGGAAAGTCAAATGTTAGAGGGTGAAAAATACTCAGAAATGGTTGAAGCAGTCTTTTCTACCCGCTGAACTAATGATCTGACAAGGGTAAAATCACAAAGATTTAGGATAGATGGTACCATATAAAAAGATCTGTGTATATGTAGTGGGACTCCCACCAGGTATATGGGTCATGACAATATGTTCTGCTCCTTGGACAAAGAATAAGTAGGACATTAGGGGAGATCATAAGTGGCAACTTCTTTCCACCACAAGAGAAGCAACCTGTCAAGGATAGAAGGTCAATTTTAACATTAGAGACAGATAAAGAAAACAGAGAAGGGTCATAAGATGTTTCCAATTTTGACCCATAATGTAAGTCAGATGGCCTCTAACTTTACAGCAGATGAAGTTTATTGGACCTTTATTTTCCTAAGACACTGGAAAATCTGGTCAAATACTTACTCTTTCTGGCCAGCTCTGGAACTGAGCTAAATACTATTGAAGAGCTTGGTCGTCAGAGACCAAGATAAGCAAAGGCAAGAGAAGGCAGTTATACTGCTGGGCATTGTCAAGTATGTCCTCTACGCATACCATAGGCTGTTTGTGACAATCAATGATTACCTGTCATCAGGATGATGTTACTGGAATTAGGAAGATGGAAGCTGTCTTTCTGGTTTAAGCCTTGGTTCTTTTGTGTAAAGCGAGCAATGTTCAAACAAGAAAATGGAATGAAACTATAGTACCCATAGCACTGATTTTCATTGAATTCATCTAAATATCTTCGAGGGAAAAGAAAAATCAAAATAATAAAGTGTCTAAAAAGTAAACTGGCAAGAAGAACACACACAGGGAAATAAAAGGAAGGGTCTCATAGCTCCAGCCTGAGTGTGAAAGTGAGACACTCAGGTAAATACTGTTTACAAAGAGCTCACTCTTCAGGGCTTTTTGTTTTAGATTTTCCTATTTTTTTTTTTTGATTAAAGCTAAAAGTGAAAAGCAACCATCTTATAAGTTTATTTACTGGAAACACAATTGTCCAAAAGTGGAAAACCAACCAACCAACAAACAAAAAAGTACTGTCCTTAAATTAAAGCTTGAAATTGAAACCATATAAAGAGACAATCTTTATAAATCACGTTGCCGGAAGAGTAAGACAGGGATGGAAAATTAGGTAAACCCAAAGTTCCTCCGCTGTGATTGCCCTTGCTCTTCACAGCTCATCCTCTCGTGGTTCATAGCCCATGGCAGTTGACTCAGCTGGGGAGGTCAGCATCCCAGCAACCCAAGACTTAGGAAGAAAGAACACAACCATGTAACCTGAAATGACATATCGCTGAGACAGCTTGTTGCTCTGCATGCTTACATTTTGAAATATATCATGTGAGCTGAATTACAGAGAATAGCATTCGACAGGGTGAAGGGTTGCTTTCTCTAAAGAGAAGGCAAGGTCCTTGGTGAGGCAAAAGTCTGAAGGACAAGTGCCTTTAGCATCAACCAGAAGTCTTACTTTATAAGATGACCTCAAAAAATCGGACAGCCCTGCCGAGCCAGTAGAAGGATAACCAGTGGGATGAAATGACTTCGTGTGTTGCTATCGAACCAGCTTATACAGGACTTATCTCTGATGGCATTTATCTGAAGGAGACTGGACTATTTGCTCTGTTCATTCCCTCTGTAGCTCAATGTTCAGGAATGGAACAGTGTTTCTCCTTAGAGTTTCCCTGGGAACTGTGGAACACCATGAGATTGGAAAACTAGCTATCTAAAGTCAACTTACTCTGTATACAGGAGCCTCTATTTGGAAATTAATGGCATCTATGTACAATGTTGATTTTGTTGACCAAATGACATATTAGATGTAGCTACAAAAGAAATGTAAGCTATAATTGAAATATTGCCTGTTGTACATGATGCTTAGTGAATAGTTTTGCCCATAAAAATTATTTAACAATATTATCTTTAAACTGTAGCTCAGTTCTCTTGTGTTCCAAAAAGACCTAATTATTTCCTTTATGTGTGCATTGTTGTTGTTTTTGTGGAATGATTATCCATGAAACCATTTTTAAAATGAAATGTTTTTATTAGTACTTTCTTATTAATTTTTGCATTTATCTTACAATTATAATTCACCAAATACTCTGCCAGCCTTTTCGTTTGCTAGGATGAGGTAAACATAGCTCATAACTTAAATAAAAATATATTTCTTCTCCTTTAATCTGTCTTATCAATATTTTCATTGTTCTATCATTTTTAATCACTAACATATAACTTGACATTCGTGTACTTTGAACATTTTCTCTGAATTTTGTTGCTTCAAATCCTTGATTCTTTTCTGGTTTTTAAGTCTAAGATGGGGGATAGAACATGCCAGAGTCACTTGAGAGTTTTCTGCATAAAATCAGCCACGTCTGCGGTTCTAAAAAGGTCCAGTGGGTTCCACCCCGATCTGTTAGTCACAGCAATGTGAGTGAGTAGCCATGCTTTCAGGAGTCCTTCATTTCAGATTCCTCTGCAGGGCCAAAAGAAGTGAAGATCATCCCCCTAGGAGTAGTCATGTTTTGCTGTTCAGAATCCTACCTCCTTCGCCCTGCATCCCACCCTCATTATTAATCACCATTGTAGGAAATCTATTTATTCTGTGTCAGTTCCATTGGAGAGACTTCAAAAAAAAATCACGTGAAAGCCATTTTCCTTAAACTGAAATTTCATAGAGTTAAAAGAAAAAGTGCCCTCTACTAAGGTTACATGAATGTTACAAAGTTGGCTTCCTTTTTAATTTTCTTAAAATTCCTCAGATTCCTTAGCCACAGTAGATCCTGTCAGCCCCCATCTTGTTCCTTTTTCTTGCTGCCCAAGACACCAGGTTACCTTCTCCATAGCTGCCTGCAAAGTGCCCTGTTTCCCAAGGCAAAAAAAAAAAATACTAAGCTCTCATAAGGAATACTTCATAAGGGCTTTTCATATGCCACAAGAACATTGCTACAAAGTTTTTGGTGAACTTCTAACAGTTAAAAATTTTCTCAGGTTTTTCTTTTTCATTGTGAATGAGGTGGCTGTGCCTTTTTCATAGTAACCGAACAAGGAAAATCATGGTCATCCTAAGGGGGCAGAGAAATCTGAGAGTACAAAATAGATATGAAATAATATTTCCTTTATGATTAAAATACTGATTTTTCTTCTTACACGAACCAAAACTTATGACATCTGTGATGTGAAACTTTTTATTTTAAAAGATTACTGTGCTTCTACTGTTGTTGTTTTAAGATTTAGATGTGGAGTTTTCATTTTAAGAGTAAATTATGAAATTTGTTCATATAATAAGAATTTCTTTTGTAACATATGATCTAAGTTATTGGGACCTAGACTTGTTCTATACCTAAAAGCTTCTCATGCCTTATTTTTGAATTGGCACTGATTTTATTTATTTATTTTTTTGTTCAGTTGGTTGTCAGAATGGCATGTGTTTTGTTTGTTTAAGAATTTCATAGAGGCATGTAATGCATTTGATCAAATTTACTTCCCCACTCCATTTCATCCCTTTCAATGTCTGTCCTATGGACTGCACATTTTTCACTCCCAACTTCATGTATTCTTTCTTACTTTATGAAAAACTCACTGAGACCACTGAGTAATGCCTGTATGTGCATGAGTGTAGTACATCTACCAGAGCATGATAAATATATCCTTGAAGAAAACTGACTTTACCTCCCCTAGAAGATATCAGTTGCTAATAGCTTCAGGCTAAGTGTAGAACCTCATGAGCCCCTCCCCTACTGATGCTGGGAATGTTTTGTTACTGCCTTTGACTGTGAGTCCACAAATCAATATTGGTGCCGTTCTATGTTATTTGATTTTCAAAATATTCCCACTTGGTCCTACATCTTATCATCCAAATTTGCCTTAAAATACCCACTAAATGAACACAGAGGAGTCTGCTTTAAACGCCCAGCATCACAATTTGGGAATCATTATGCTATGTGACAGATTTCTCCCCAAACAAACACTTTGATCATTTAATGATAGCCCACGCAGGGAACACTAATGACTAACTCCAGCATTGTGGTGAAGACACAACAGAGGATACAATGCCTCAGAATTCACTCATCTTTATTCATCTAAGGGGAGCATTAGTGAGGGTTGATTTTCTTCTTTCTTCTTTTTTAATTAATATTATTTTGGCAGCTTCCCTTGCTTTGAAAAATAAGAAAGTTTTTAGAAGGTGATGGGTGAAAGGGATTTCTCTTTTTCTTCCTAGATGTCTGTGAGAATCATAAACATGAAAATCCTCCCATGGATTCTATAGTAAGAGAGATGACAGCACCCCACACAGTAATAACAACCAGGAGAATACTTCCCAGCCCTTCCACTGACTACAGAAGGATGAATGACGAATACTGACCTAAACAATGGCGTGGGTTTCATGCCACTGCTTTCCTCTAGAAATTCTATTGATTTGAAATATTTATAATTTAGCTTCTGCTATTATTATTAAACCACTATTTTTATTATTATTTTGTACTCTCATGAATCCTATTTTTTTTGTCTTTTGAAAATATTCTGAAAAGTTTGATTTTCAGCTTTTTAAGTTCATTTCTTTTCTTTCTTTTAACTGTTTCTGCTTACAAGCAGTCCTCTACGAAGTCACCCCACACACACCTTCTTATGTCTACTTATTTGATACTCTCTACTGAATTTCAAAACTTTCCATGAAAAGCAGGGGTTATTTTATCACTGAGAACAATGTATTGCCTATACCTGATGCTCAATGACTAATTACACTTAATAACTAAGTAGTTTCTAATAACCAATGACTATTAATTTACATTTTTTTTTTTTTGGTTTTTTCGAGACAGGGTTTCTCTGTGTAGCTTTGCGCCTTCCCTGGAGCTCACTTGGTAGCACGGGCTGGCCTCGAACTCACAGAGATCCGCCTGCCTCTGCCTCCCGGGTGCTGGGATTAAAGGCATGCACCACCAACGCCCGGCTAATTTACATTTTTAAAAGAGCCATTAAAATGTTGCTGGCAATCTCCATGTCTTTAGAACAGGGCCCTTATTCTTTTTGCTTAATAGGCTTTTCTGTAGAGCAGTTACGTGATGAAATCCTCTTTCCACTTGAGGTTATCTAAACTCAGTATCTACAAGAACTTAGAACTATCCACAGTGCTATCCCTCTGGTCTTCTATATGATGAAATACATCTTTGCTTTAGAGTTTCTGGAGTGTGACTGACAATAGATGCTGGAGGTCTTGATTAGTAAGAAGGTGTTAGTCCCCTAGTTTATAGCTACATACTTACCTCTTCCCTCTGTAGTAGCTGGTGGTTTTGAGTCTAGACTCTAGATTCTAGCTGTTTCTGATATAATGTTGTGGTTTACATGACTACATACAGTGGGTTAGTGTGTCTGCGAGTCTATTTGTTCTGAATGATGGCTGTTATTGGCAGTCATGACCTCATCATCTGGGTACCAGGTACTACAAAGTGATGAGATTCTTGAAGGTTTTGTCAGTCAAATGAGCAACTGATTTGTTAGCGTTATTCTGTTTTGTTTTTGGAGTTTTCCTTTATGTTATTAATATTCCTTTCTCCACAAATTCAAATGCAGGTTGTATCTCCTTTAGTCATTATAATGCTTCCATGTGTTTTTTTTCTTCCAAAAATATCACAGTTATGTTTACTTTTGCTAATATTTTCATTTCCTGTTGTTTTAGAAAGATATCAAAATTTTGTTGTATTTATTTATTTATTTATTTATTTATTTATTTATTTATTTATAGCCAGTTTCTTTCTTTGTTATTCTTTAGTTACTTCAAACATGAATTTATGGTAATATTCATCCACTACTGTCTTTTGTCACCCTCCCTCTCTGACTGAAAGCTTTCTTCTTCCCCAAAGCCTCCTTCCTATGTTGTGTGTGTTCGCTCTGTGTGTGTGTGTGTGTGTGTGTGTGTGTGTGTGTGTGTGTGACCCACTAAATTTCATTATGGTTTTGTTGCATGAGAATGAGTAGGGAACATGGACCACTAATTAATTATGACATTCCCTTCTTCAGCAACCATTCATTTCCTATAATCACTCAGTGAGGGTTGAAGATTCACAAACAACTCCCTATGCATTTTGCACTGATAACAGGCCCAAGCTTATGGAGGTCGTGTGTAGATAACCACAGCTGCCATAAGTTCATGAGTGTTACTACTCAACATGTTATATTTTCAGAAGACACTGTTTTACAGTGTGCCTTCCTTTCCTCTGGTTGTTACATTTTTCTACCTCCTGAGTCTTGGAAAGATTAATATAGATGCCCCATTAAGGGCCACATACTCCATAGTCCTTATTTCCAGCACTCTGAACAGTTATGAATTTCTGTAATAGCTGCTGCCCACCCACAAAAAAAAGAAGCTTCTCTGATGAGGCCGAGAATAACACTAACCTATGACTAAAAGCATATGAATATAGAAAGGAGTTTGACAGGATGTCTATTTTGATACTAAAATATCAGTTTCCCTTCTAAGTTCTACGTAATACCCAACTATAGGCTCTTGGCCAAGTTTACATTACCAAGCATGAACTAACTCCTCTTGAATGGACTGAAAATCCAACCTGAAAGCTGTTGCTTACCCTGTAACAGTTATGCCACTATTGAATCAATGTGAACCTCCTCTTCCCTTGCAGATTATATTGTAGTTTATAATATCCACTGCTGGGTAGGACTGATGATGAATTTATTCCTCCAGAAGCTTGTATAGTAAATTCTGGCACTGTGTAAGTAAGCCAGCAAAGGGGGATGTTCTCCGTGTCCTGCAACTCAACTTGTGTTGTCTATCAGTTGTCTTACATTCTCTTCCTGGTAGGCAATCAATATACTGTGTTATTTGAGGGATGGGAAAGTCTGTCTCTTTTACTAAAAACTCAGGTGTGAGTTACCTTATACCTGGTAGTTGAATTTTCACTTAATAACCTTTGGCTTTGAGAGGATCACTCTCCACACATGCCACTGGATAAATACTTTTAGTTGCATTTTAATAGATTCAGAAAATAGTAGTTATGTTGGTTAGTATCAATTGTCAACTTAACAACGTGTACAGTTACCAGAAAGAGGTGCCTGTGAGCATGCCTGTGAGGAATTATCTTTATTACATTGTAGTAGGATATAGAATCTCTGTGGGGGATACCATTCTCAGACTAGGACCCTGGATTGCATAAATGGAGAAGATCGAGAGCATCTTCCTGATTAGGATAGGACTAGCTTTTCCAGGCTCTGCTGCTGTGATAGCCCCCCAAATGACACTCTACAATTTAGAAAGGTGTACTGAAATAAACCACCGACCCTTAAATTGTTTTTGTCCGGTATTTTATTTTATCACAGCAACAGAAAATAAAAATAAGACAGTAAGTTTCTATAGGGCATTTGTATAAGGTTTTGAATAATCCTTCTCCCATTATTTCCTCTCTCTGTCCTCCCACCCCTATACCTATTTAAACCTTTCCAACCTCAGTATTCTTCAACTCTACATTTACATCACACACATTCTACTATGTCCTCCCTCCTTGAGGCCTCTTTTCCTAACCTCTCTTTTCTATCATCTTTGTCTTTAGGATATGGTCTTACTATATAGTCAAGGTACTCCTCAAACTCAAGATTCTCCTGCCTCCAGCTTCCAAATGCTTAGATTATAGGTAGACACACACCAAGATGGGAAAGACAATATATTTCTATCTTCTAAATTTTTTGATTCATGTTCACATTTGCATTTTCTAGGATTTTGTATTGATAAAGATTTTTTCCCCTTTCTACCATGGCTTCAATAGGATTTTAATGAGTGGGAGATGTATTATCCACCTCTAAGTTTTGACTATAAATTAATTTTGACACTGTTACTGTTTTCTGGTATAAGATCTAGATGAGATAAAAAAATTGTCAATCATATCCCAGTGTGAGGATTCACTGGTAAATCTCACTGTGCTCTGCTGAGTAGATTTAAAGAGAGCACACCTACACTTAGTCTATGTATCTTCCAGGTTTCCAAAGCATTACTAATGCTAGTTCATCTTCTATAATAGTCTAAGACACTATATATGAAATACAATGACCATAGATAAGAGGTGCTTTATTAGTTGCAAAATAATTAGTTACAAATTATCTACCTGCAAAAAGTGAACTTGTAAGTCAGTCAGCAAATATTGGTTCAATAACTACTCTAAAAGGTAGAGTGAATTCAGCACTAAACATCATTAGGGGCAGAATGCATATTTTTTAATAAAATGAATCTGACAGCCAAATGCCAATGACCTTTATAAACTCCATGCCACCCCCACCACACACACACACACACACACATACACACACACCCCTTAGATTTATCATCTGGGGAGATGTCTTGGTGTGTAAAAATGCTCACTGCACAGCATAAGGACCCGAGTTCAGATCCTCAGAGTCCACACAAAAAGTTAGACTTGGTAGCATGCACCTGTAAGCCTAGTGTGACTGATACTACCAAGCAGATCCCAGGGGTTTGCTTGCAAACTGGTCTAGCCAAAAGAGCAAGTTCCAGGTGTGGTAAGAGACACTGTCTCAAAAAATCCAGCAGAGAAGATATTGAAGAATATATACCAATATTAACCTCTGTTTCCACTTGCACCCTCCTGAGTGAGCACATGCACACACACGTATACAATACACAACAACAACAATAATAATATAATTATAAATACACAGCACTTACTTGTTAGACAGTGCTGGCTCTACAACAAATTACTTACATTTGGTTTCTTCCCCTTAAATGATCTTGCTTAAGCTCAACTTCTTAAAAAAATGCAGTTAGATGATGTCCTGGTTACTGTTCTATTGCTATGAGAAGATACCATGACTGAGGCAACTTATAAAAGAAAGAATTTAATTAAGAGCTTGCCTACAGTTTCACAGCATGAATCCATGACCATCATGGTAGGTAGCATGAGCCTATGAGGGCCATTCTCATTCAAACCACCACAGATGATTTAGCTAATAAAATGTTTCATTAGATCTAGTAAGATTTAGATTATGAAACTATAGACTTTGAGCCAGTGCTACCCATTGTAGGATAAAACTCGGGAATCATGAGGGTGGATAATGTATTTTGCATGTGGAAGGGAGGTGATTCATTGAAACCAAGATCAGGCAGGGTATGGTGGCTCTCCTCTTTAATATCTGCTCTCGGGAGGCAGAAACTGGTGAATTTTTCTGAGTCTGAGGCCTCAACGTGAATTCCTGGCCAGTTAGAGCTGTATAGTGAGGTCCTATCTCAAAAGAGAAAGAAAAGATGAAATGAAGGGAGGGAGGGAGGGAGGAAGGGAGGGAGGAAGAGAGGGAGGGAGGGAGGAAGGAAGGGAGGGAAAGAGAAAGAAAGAATTAAAGAAAAACAAGGTCAGGTAGGTAGAATTCAAAGGTGACACCAAGATTCCTAGCTCTCAGTATTCATGTCTGGCATAATATTATTTTTGTGTATGTGTTCAAAAGTTTCTTTCTAATTAATAAACTACTTCATACTGTCTTCAAAGGAAAGGGGTATATATTTATCAATTGCATCTGACTGATGTTAATTACCATGTTAGGACATGATGGTATGTTATAATGAGGGCTGCCCATGTGCTCAGAGTTTTAGGGTGTTTATGTCTTTATTTCTAATGCCATTCTGTGGAGCAAACAAATATTATACTTCAACAAATTTTATAACTGAAGAGATAAAGTTGCCAAAAGTTATGTAATCTGCCCAGAGTATATGGTAAGACAACATGCAATGGCCCAAAATGATCATCTGTGTGACGGTAGATGGGTTTGATGCATTTTAGAGCAGATGTTTTTTACCTTCCATGCAGTTCTGCATCTTTATCTCTCCATAGTGATGGATGTCTATCTAACCAGCTTTCCTTTCTAGAGAAGAATCTAAGTTTTAGGCAACTACCAACCATACAAACCCAGGAGCTATATTTCAATTATGATCGGTGAAGGATTACTTTTGCAAATTTGATATTTTTTTTCAGTCAAAATGGATGCCAAAAATTCTAGAAGAAATTGTAGAAGTTTATCTAAAAGAGACCAAAAATTCAGTTGGCTCATAATTTGAAAGGAATTAGGAACATATTTCCAGTGAGCTATCTTGGGCCAAAGCTAGTACTCATGGTGGGCTCAATGACACAATAGTTCAAATATATAAAGGGATATAAGGCAAAGTTTGAAAAGATTAGTCTCATAGCACTGTGCAATTGTGTGTCAAGTACTGTAACTCCAAGATATGTAAAACTGGTCTCTGTGCTCAGGACTCTCTTGATAGGACTATCAGGGAATTCTGATGTTTAACTCATAGCCCAGTAATTGGATAAAAGAGCACTGGATGTCTTTACACTAAATTTCTTCTCCTTTTCGACAGAAATTCCTGAGATAACTATAAATTTAAGCTAATCAAATAATTAATCACATAGTAGTTTCCTTTGAATCATACTGACTTACTTTGTCTTCTACTTATTCTCTTAAGAATGCATCTAAGCAACTGATAATAACCTGAACATGGAAAAAGGGACTCACTTCTAATATGCAAATGTGCTGCTTTTATGAATTTTTTGGACAGAAAAAAATGGCAGATTTTCTTTTAAAAACCGTATGTTCTTACATTTTTGATATCTGAAATCGGCAGCTTGCCAGAAACATTCCTAGCCCAATGCCAGACTATCCCAGAAAGGTGTCCTGAGAAGTCTGTTCTGATTACTGAAGATGTTGAACTAGTCTTGACTTCAAACAGTAGATATTTCCACACTTTAGTGGTATATGACAGCTCTATCCATTCCACAACGTCAAATTCTTTGGTTTTGGCCATCGGGTATTTATGCATTTCTGGCTAAGGAAGTAGAGAAGCCTAATTTGATTTTGGAGCCAAAAGTTTTTAGGCCTCGTTCCTTTGGAACTTGGACTGGACAATTTTGGCAGTCTATAAAGGCTAGGACAGATCAAGTAGTCACACATAACTAACTGACTCAACAGAGCATATTCAGAGAGAAAGATCATGCCTACACATTGGATAACCATTCTCCAAGGCAGACTGACAACACCCTGAATTCAATCACCCTTAAATAAACACACAAGGAAAGCACAGCTTTAACATACCTTCGGGCTCTTCTCTCCACTGCTGCCTGATTGGTTTTCGTGCCATAGGCCAGGCTGCAGATGCTGTCATTACTGTTGTTCTTACTTATGTCTGTCTGCTGTCTGCTAACAAGCATTCATATGCTTTGGATCATTAAAGTCACAACCTCCTGTGCCAATCTATTCCTCTTCATGGGTTTTGCTGTAGCTTGGAAGGAATGATGCTATTTTCGTTTCCTTTTCTTTCCATTAGGACCTCTGGTCAGGGTCATTTTGGAGGTCTAAATATCACAGCATCCACCCTTTGGCCTCATTGAATGTAAGATTTGTGTTCCTATTAAGCTTGTTCTTTCTGCTTGATTTTCAATGCAAGCCGAATGGCGTGTGCTGGAACTGCAACAGACAGCATTGCTGCAGCTTCAGCCATGCCCTGCTGTCCTGCTATGTAGCAGCCTGTTGTACTTCTACCCACGCTAAATGTCTTCTGACAGACTCCAGGTGCTCAGGATTTCCACAATCTAACCCATTTCATTGTTGGAACGTGTCACTTGGGTCTTGGAGAATTCTCCTCTTTCATCTTACTGTGGGTGGCAGATCGAATACACATGTTCATCTACAGGTACATGGCAGCACGTGTCCGTCAGTATGATCAGGGGTGGAGAAACACAAGTTTCTCTTTCATGGAAGGCACAGAGGATAGATATTGCACAGAGAGAAAGGAAAAAAAAATGTCACTTGGAGTATTATGCAGGCTGCCCATCTAAACCCATCATTGCCTGGCACCTACACACTAAGGGCAAGGATCCAGCCAACTTGTGAGTGGGCACCAGGCCATCTGAGCAGATGGGCATGGAAGTCGGCAGCCAGTAGACCATGTATGTGCATCAATGGAGGGTGTTGAGGGCACGATTCCCAGAGGAGAATGTCCTAACAGCTGTCTGGCCTGAGCCAACATACTTACAACCAAGGAAAAGCGCCATCCTTCAATCCTGCTGAGTCGGATTAACCTTCAAAACTAAATCTTCTTTTTCAGCAGCAGAAGGTGAGTTTGGGGGTCTCTAGGAACCTCGAGGAATCAGTGAAGAAAGCAATCTGGCAAGGTGTAATTATTAGGTATAGACTAAAGTTGCTGAAGGCATTCATTCAATGTGCTTATTTTGCACACTTGGCAGAAAGTCTTAATTCTTGAAAGAGTGTTGTAGCTATTCAAATCTTTGCCTCCCACAATGTTTGTAGAAATGACTCTCAACACAGACAGGCCACTTTTACTAAGTACATATTCTCCTTTAAATTAAGAAAAAGATTTATTTAAAAAATGTCAGTAGACTATAGAAAGCAGAGGGCAGGTAGGTATCTTTATTCAATTTTACACATCATAAACGAAATGTCATACATAATGCACTATAGTTTTTCAAAATCAGAAGAGCTTCATTGTTAGTGGTCAAAATAAACTTGCAGAAGTAAAAAAAATAAAAATTTGGTTTTTTAACCTAGGCTTTTCTGGAAAGCAAAAGAATTTTTAAAATTTGAAACTGAGCCTGATTTAATTTGTTAAGAACTTCATGCAGTTTGATGTCATGAAATCAGATGCAGAATGTGTCTGCACAAAATAACAAAACAGGATTTTAAAAATGGTGTGTTTCATTTGGGTAAACATGACTAGAGTCTCATAAGTATCCTAGTTCTCAATAATTTTTATTTTTTTGTATTTTACAGTTTATGAGGTGTTTATGAAATAGTTTTCTTAGTATTATTTTTCTGTTGGCTTCAATCTTTTTATTTAAAAGATGTCTAGCTTATACTTGTGGGGAAAATGTAAGTTTTGTTCAAATGTTCTAGAATATGCATATATAGTTTCATAAACTACTCTTTGAACTATTTCCTTTTGTCTCTATCAGAGTGAATATCTTTATTATTAAGACTGAAGGGGATGAGTGAACTATTTTATTTGCTCTTGGCAATGATCACACTTGTGACTTCAATAAATCCTGTCCTGCTGTTAAAAGTGTCATAAGCCGAACAAAATGCATCACCAACTTGTGCCCAAGGGTGGTGCTATTAGGAGGTGTTGTAGACTTTGAGGAGGAGAGCATTATGGGATACCCTTATGCCACTGGGGTTGTCCCCATTGTGGGGTCCTGGTCTGTCCCATTTTTTTCTCTTGCTTCCTCCCAAAGAACTGAGTAGTTCTGCTTTGCCATGTGCTTCCCACAGGATGTGCTGTCTCACCACAGGCCTAAAGCATTGTCGTCAACTGACCATGGATCAAACTTCCAAAGCCATTACCCGTAACAAACTTTCTAAGTTAATTATTATAGGCATCTCATTGTAGAGAAAGAAGGCTGAACACTACATATGCAGAGTCTAAAAAGTCAATCTTATGAAGAGAGTAGTTAGCATGAACAGAAATAAAGGGAGAGAATGGTTAGGGATAACAGAGGTATATTTGGATAGAAGTTACTCCTGATATTCTGTAGCACATTAAGGTACTTGAGATTGACAATATTTAGATGCATATTTCAAAACAGCAAGTGAGAGAAATTTGAATGCTGCCCAAAGATGTGAGAAATATTCAAAATAATGGATATATCAACTATCCTCATCTGATCGATACTCATTATATGTCTGAACTGAAATTTTGCACTTTTGCCCCATAAACATGTGTTATGGTTTGTTTATCAATGAAAATTTTAAAATATTTAGGGAAACACTATTTAAAGCATACATAAAACAAAATTCCTATTGAAACGTACATGTTCCTACAGAGATAAAATACTAAGAATGAACACAAGGCATGGACATATTTCACATTAAAGAGATACAGAGAAGCGTAACCCTCAGACATCAGCATCCTTGGTTCTGATGATGATTTCAGTTTATGAAGATAGGAACTGTGGTATATCCTGAGAGACCAAAAGAAATAATATTGATCTGAAGCAAGCCAATGGGCACCACTTACACAATTAATATGTATTTAAATAAGATCAGTAGGTAGTCTGATTTTCTTCTTGAAGTAAAACATGTGTTTGAGATTAAATAAAGAAAAGAAAGGTATTAAGCATTTGGAATTATCCCAGAAGTGCCTTTCTTTGGCTATCTGGGAGTCAGGAAATTATGGTTAAGTTTAGCCTTAATGTGTCTCAGGAATCCTTTCTAATTGTTCCCTTTAATTTTTCTCAGGGGATAAAAAAACATAATAAGCAGTGTCCTATTTCTGACTCATATTATACAATAAAAGAGGATTAACGAGCAGCCAAACGTCATGTGTGGGGAATAGATTTGATTATGGATACACACTATGATATTTAAATAGTACAGTGGTCAGAAGGGGAAAAGGAAAATGAACATGCTAAGCATTAGCATGTATCTATCATATACTAATAAGATACAAAGTAAAATAACTTGGTCTGTCACCACTTTATGTGAGTACCTACCATTAAGTCTACTGAAAAACTCATTTACATCACAGCAGAAAACTGAGAACTGGCTAAGTTTCTGTGTCCACAGAGTTACAACAGGTTATGTGCACAGGATGAACAAGGCCACCATCTCAATCTTCTTTCTTCAAAGCTAGCTACCAGACATACATGCTGTGAGAGCAGTTATCATTTGGGCTGTATTTATGATGTGTAAATAAGTATATCGTTACAAGTACTAGAAATATTAGCCATGTCTCCACGTTCCCCAAAGAATTCAACTAACTTTCCTTTAATTTCTGATTCTGATAGGTTTAAGAAATAGAATTTGGCAAAACAAATGAAAATTTGAATATAAGACTTGGGATACACCGAAAAAAACTTTGAGAAACTGTGAAGATAAAGACTAAACTTAACCACAGATTTATTTCTGCTTTTCATCCACGTATCCAGGGAGGTTGCTAATGGGAGGTATGCCTCAGAAAACGCACATGTCTGTGAAAACCTTGGAACGGACTAATGCTTTTCAAGTGATTTTATTTCAAGTCTAAGCCACAAGATATAAACTTTCATCAAAAATGGTAATCTATTTAAAATCAGAGCTGTGTGGAATGTTTCATGTTTATGTATAACTTTTATGGTAGACCCTCCCACACAGGGGAAATAATGTGCCCAAAGTCTGTTATTTTTACAGTATGTAATATATCACAGACTAATCCCACTCATCAGTTTCATGAGCTTTAAATAGATAAAAAATGAAAAAGAAATGGAAGGAAAAATGAAGAATATTTGAAAAAGTGACTTTTAAATTCCATTTTGAAGCTAAAGATCTGAAAAATTATGGTGCATGTTCTAATGAGAGAAGCGAGGGGTTTGAAGGAAGCATGTTTATGCATTCTGGGTACTTCATCTTTCCACAGTTCCAAAGCTGCAGGAAGGAGGAAGGGCTGTGTGCCGATAGTGCGGGAAAAATGGACCTTTGGTCAAAAGCTGTTTAGTCATATAGATTAATCTGATATCAATTCTAAGGGAATCCAAGTCAGAAGACATTTATATTTCAATTGCTTTTTGATGGAACCTACTACAAATCATTTCCATTTATAGGGCATGATCATTCAATAGGAAGGTACCATCATTGAGTAAGTAGTTTGCTCAGGCAAAAAAAAAAAAAAGATGAAATGTGACATAACATTTTTTCTTCTCTAAAGGAGAGGTTATCACCAATTCAAATACTAATTATCACAACTTCATTATTTAGGAGGCAGGATACAGAGAATAAAAACAGCTTAAGACATAACCATGTCACTTCAATTGCAACTTTTATATGACACTCTTAATAAATAGGCCAGAGAAGCTGAATTGTCAAAGATTTTATTTGCTCAGAATTTTAGAAATAAATTCAAGTAAAAATTTATGATTATTTCAAAGTAGAATTGTAAAATGGTATTAAAAGCATTTCATAACTCAGAAATATAAAAACCAACAAAAGAAAGTGGCTGTGTGCCTTCAACTATGTGGTAAGCAATGTTCCCTTTAGGCTTAAAACCACGTAGAACCAAAGAGAAGCATACATGAAAATAGTGCCTTCCATACAGGTAAAGCTTCTGTAATTACATGAAAAAATAACTTGCTGAAATAAAGCTGTACTAAAC
>CABHPH010157398.1:4582-47492 GCA_902168325.1 Peromyscus nudipes | reverse complement strand
ACACACACACACACACACACACACACACACACACACACACACACACAAACACACACGTTCGCGTGCACACATACACACCTCCCATACTTACAGTGACCCTGCTGCAGAAGACAGGGGTGTGGAAGCTGAGGCTCCCAGAGGTGAAAGACCCTGCCTAGGCCACAGGTCAGCGAGTGGTGGGGGAGCAGAACAGGAGTCCCATACTCCAGACTCAGCTACACTGGCCTCTAGGCCGAGGGCTTTGGGGGAACAGGCAGAGTGTTGGAGCTTCCAGACCACAAATCCAACAGCCTGGCCAGAGGACAGAGGCCAGTCTGGCCCAGAGAGGTTGACAGTTCACCTAAGGCCACACAGCCAGTTCATAGAGGACACAGGGGATAGTCTGGGGGAGATGAGGCAGAAAGAAAATAGCTAAGTCAGTTCCAATGTCAGAGGCCCCTGAGCTCCCAAAGGACTAAGCCAGGCTGGTGCCCAGTTCAGCCAAAGCCCTGGGAAGCAAGGTGGGAACTAGGAGAAGAAGGGTTGGCATCAGCGTCCGGGTATCTCTTTTTGTCTAGGATGGGAAATCTGCCCATCACAGACCTGTTCAGGAAAGAGGCTAGGAGGCACTTCCTCCATCCTGTGAGTCCTCAGGCCCCCGTGGGACCACGAACTCTAGGCTTTGGAACCCAGGCTTGGATGGGCCCCCTCTAGGAAGAGCAGGGCTCTGGAGACCTCCCACCCCGGTCCCTGCCACTGTGTACCACCTTCCACAGGGCCACTGGGACACACCGCAGGTTTTCCTGGGCGGAAGAGGAGTGTTAAGGACGAAAGGGTCAGAGAATATGGCGACGGCAGCCTTGGCGCCTGAGGCTCTTGAGGCCTCAGTTTCCACACATACAAAACGAAGAAATGGGACTAAATCATTTGTGATGGTCCTTCCAGCACTGAGCACAACCCACTTCATGTCACATCTTAACCCCCCTGGCTGAGCACACAGGTCGCTGCTGGGCTGGGGCTGGTAGATGGACTGTTTGATGGACTTGGTGAGGTAAAGTTCCTGTGGCACACACCTGACTGGTTCAATGTGTATGGCACAATGGCAGTTAGTGTGTTTACTGTACCTCATCTAGTCCCCGAACACTGTCACCAGCCCTGAGAGAAACCCCAGCCTCCACCGCGGTCCAGCACTCCTATTGGTCCTTTCTCTGGTCCCTGACCCCCACCACCCTGCTTTCTGCTCCTGTTCTCATTGGTCTCACGGTTGGTTCCCTGTCTACCCAGGCCCTGCTCGGGTGAGTGAGTGTAGCCGGGAGGTTTCTCCTAAATATGTAACAGCCACAGCTGCCTCATTAGGGGCGGTGCTCTGGGGCATGGCTCAAACAGGCACCCTCGACAGGTAAGCTGCATCTCCTCAGGCCTGTTTTGACCCCTGACCTCTGGCCTCTCTTCCAGCGCCGTCGGCTGTGTCCATCATGCATCAGGTGAGCCGCACTGTGGACAGCATCACCCTGTCGTGGTCCCAGCCAGACCAGCCCAACGGTGTGATCCTGGACTATGAACTACAGTATTACGAGAAGGTAGCCGTGTCCCCGCTGGCCCCAACTCCCCAAGAGTCCCTCTCCCGGGCTCAGCCTGGTGTCCACTCTCCCGCCAGCCACAGGGTCGGGCTGCCTGGCTCTCCATTGGCTCTACCGTCCCTACTGTGAGGTTGTGGGCAGGTGCTCTGTGAGGATTCTGGTCCAGGGGACCAGCTAGCTGTCTGAATGACATACCACACTCAGTTCTGTTGCCTTCGAGACCTCTTCGGACTTGACCTCCAGAGGCCTGAGGTGGTGATGAACTGTTTAAAAACAAAAAGCTTAGTGTTAATAACTAGTCTTCACCTACTAAAAGCACCTGTGTGGGGTGTACCCATAGAGACCACAGGGCCTCTGGGAAAGATGGGCTTCTATTCAGACTAAGTTGTCGGTGACTAATAGGAAGTCCGCCATTGAGGGTGAGCCCACAGTGAGCTGACGTTGGACAAGAGGGTTCTTCCTAAAGGCTGAGAGAAGAAAGCTGCGCTTCCTTTGAGCCCACTCTGAGTCTGCTGTGGCCTGTCTCCACCTAGGCACCTTGGACTGGATAGGGGGATTTCTCCCTGGCCTGTTAGAACAGCCCCCGCTCCTGTTTCAGGGCCCTGTGGCTGGAAGCCACGCATGTAAGACTACTCATCCAGAACCCATTTGAATACTCAGGCAGCGGCCCTTTCCCTCTGGGCTTCCATTTCCACATGGGTGGATTGGAGAGGAGTCTGCCACTCCATAGGGACCCTGAGGAGAAAGAGAGGAGGCAGGAACCAACACCAGGCACGTCCCTAGCCTCCCTGCTCTGCCTCCTATAGGGTGGGCTAGTACTTCAGGGCAATACCACACGGGACCAGAGAACATGAGGTCCACACAGTACAGGTCTGAAAGAGTGGACATAACAGTTGGCCTCCCACATGGATAAACACCAGAGGCCCTGTAACCTGCTCCTTTGACTGGTAACCCCTCTTCCTTGTACCCAGAGAGACCAAAAGGGGAAAGGAGACATAGGGTTTGTGTTCAGACTAAGGTGTCAGTGACTGATAGGAAGTCCTTCATTGGGGATGAGCCCACAGTGATCAGGAAATGGATGGGGAGTCATGCCATTAAGGCTCCGAGAAGACAGCTGGAGACAGTGGCAGCTAGGCCTGCTGGAGCCCACTTTCTGAGGCCCCACCCAGCCCTAGCACTCCGTCAGCTGAGATCTGCCTATCACACACTAACGCAGCCTCTCATTTAAGTGCTCCTAATGACCGCCTTCTTTGCATGTCCTGGGGTCCAGCTTTTGACTTCTGCATCAATCTTCTCTCCCTGGTCTCTCATATCTGCCTGTCAACCACAGAAACACTGCCATCACTACCATCAGTGGACATCCTCCCACAGACTCGGCCTCTTCTCTGGGAAGCCCGAGTGCTGGCAGTGGGGGCCCAGTCTCCCTAGGGTGTGAATGATGAATGGGAGCATTGTGTGGATGAAGCAGAGAGTGAGAGAATGGAGCTTGTGAATGAAACAAGAACCAGTCACTTCCTGCTCCCCACCATCCTAGCCAGCCCCAGTTCATCCTCCGGTGTCTCAAGCACAAACGTCTTTGGCCTTCTCCGGGAAGCCTTCCCATACTGCCAAGCCCAGGGCCAATGTTTCACCTTCTCTTCAGCCCCTTCTGACAGCACTGAGCCACCCAGTGAACTCACCCAGGGCGAGACTTTAGCTCTGCTGTGTCCCAGTGACGAGTACACAGTAGGTGCTCCATAGGTGCTCATTGGATGTGTCGGGGAAGAGGCCACTGAGGGGACTGAGTGTCTCTACTGAGAAAAGCAGCCCCGCCTCTCACTGGGTCCTGAAGGACTTCGAAGGGGCTGCCAGCCTGCGAGCTTGTTCCGCAAGGGTCAGAGTCTCTGCTCCCTCCAGCAGGGGCAGCTTAGCAATGGAAAAAAAAAAAAAAATTTAAGGAAAGAAAAAGTGAGAAAAAAAAAAAAAACAATTAAGAAGCTTTGTGATTAAATGAAACTGAAAGTGTTTTTCCCCAAAGATTGGAGCGGAAATGAGGAATCCCTGTGCAGTCCTGACGGCGACCCATTTCCTACTGCAACGGGCAAGCCTGGGAGCCTGGCAGAGGCGTGAGCTGGGGTGCTGCTGCTCTGCTTTCTCAGGGGCTAGGTGGCTCCACAGCAGCCGAGTGGCCACTGCTCACTTCTCATAGTCCTCTCTGTGTGCAGGGCACACCATGCCATCACCACAGTTATCCTCAGGCACTGAGGGGAAACTGAGGCACAGAGGCACACTGACCTGTCAGCGCTCCATACTGAGTGGCAGAGTAAGGACCTGGCCTCCATCTCTCTTTCTCAGTCTCCCTGGTGCGCCTGCCTCCCAGCTTTCTCCCAAGGTCACTTCTGAGATGACTTCTGACATATAGATGGGACCAGGTCCCCTTCTGTTAGCCCCTCTGCTCAGAGCCTGGGATGTACGTGCCGTCAAAGGACAGCCATTTGACTTCACCAGCTGACTCTGGCTGCAGAGGACTTCGCCATCTGGGAAGAACAAAGCCTGAGACACTAATAGTCACGTGGGGTATTTGCTGCGGAAGGGCCAACAAAGGTCTCGGGGTGGGAGGTACCTAAGAGTGGTCCAGAGCCGTGGCATGGGTGAGGGGAGGCCTGCATCCCGGACATTTGAGCTGAGGTTTGAAAGCTGAGAGAAGTTCACAGAGGGATGTGTGATGAAGGCAGTTATTCAGGCAGCAGGCGCAGCAGGCTCAAAGGCCCTGGGGCAGAGCTGAGCAGCTGCATCAGGAGAACAGAGAAAAGATCTCAAATCTCAACAAGAACAACACGGCAAGAGAGAGGGCACACCACAGGGGAGCATTTGGAAAGGGAGGCTGGCTGGGGTGTGTCCTGCCTTCCAGGCCTGGTGGGTCTGGATTTGATTTAGAGTGTGATAGAAGGTTCTGGAATGCTGGGATCTGACTCCAGTTGCATTAAAGATCTATCCTTCCACTGTGTGGAAAATAGAATAGACTGGGGGAGGGGGCACTCAGATGCTTGGGACACCAAGTGAGAAACAGTGGCTGCTTGAGTTGGGAGAAGGTTGGCAGCAGAGTTGGTGAGAGGTGACAGGTTGAGACATTTGGATGCCCAGGACCCCAGGGACATGACAGGATAGCTCTGGGGTTGGTGCTGGTTCCAGGGGCAGGAGATTTGCAGGTATAGGCATGGCACTTGCCGAGGAGGCTTAGGATACCCTAATGTGCCAAGGGTCAGTGGAAGCCGAGGGGTGCAGCCTGGGGTCATTCAGGACCCAAGAAGAGGGAGGAGTAAGTCAAGGTGGTGTCAGGGAAGCAAGATCAACTTCTGCTCTGATGTCTGGCCTTCTAGCATGTCCTGGGAAGGGCAGCCAGGTTGCAATAGTGAGATGTATACATGGCAAGCCGTGGCAGGCTCTTACCTAGCATCTAGGATCTGCCCTGTGCCCACAATTTATTCCTCTCTGGAATGTTCCAGAGCTTTCTAGTATGAACACTGGGCCTCCCCCACTAGAGGGCCACTTCCACCTTCCCCAGTCTTCTCTTTTGTCTCCAGGAAGGCCCTTTAGGAACGACAGTGGATCTCAGTGGTTTGTCCTTTCCCCAGATCTACTGGGACCTGCTGCCTTCCCTGTGCCTGAACTGACAGCCATTGCCTGAGGCTGCAGGGTAAATGGGCAGCAGGCTCACTGCAGACCGGCCATTTCCATCCATCCAGTGTCCCTGGGGAGGTGGCCTCCTTTAGCAGCTCCCCAGAGCCCGTTCGTGTTCTCCACAGCTGGAAGCAGAGTCACTGGGCGATTCAGGGGCCCTGACAGCTATGTCAATGACAGTTCCACAGAAATGTCCAGTCAGTAGCTAAGAAAGGCGAGAGTTCCAGACAGGGAACAAGGACTGGGGATGGGGTGAACTGTGGAGGTCCAGCTGTGTTTGGCGAAACTGGAACAGGATCTGTCCAGAGAAGTCTGAGCACCCACTCACCTCGGCCTTCCTTTACCTATTTTGAGACCGACGGTGCGGACTACTCACTAACGGTGTTGATGGCAATGACCGTGAGAGCTGGCATTTATGGAGTTACTGTGCATAGTACCCGCATCTGTATGCTAAAAGCTCTAGCCATATTCTCTGGGATCTCCACAGTCACGTGGAGGTAACCCACTGCTGTTACCTTCCTTTTAGATGAGAAGGTCAAGGCTGCAGAAGATGAGAAGGTCAAGGCTGCAAACCAGCCATGGTGGTGCATGCCTGTAAGCCCAACACTCTGGAGGTACAGGCAGAGGGATCAGGAGTTCAAGGTCACATTCTCAGTTACATAGTGAGGCCAGCTAGTCTGGCTCAACAAAATGAAAAGGAGGGAGAGATAGAAAGAGCGAGGGAGGGAGGAGGCAAGCAGCCAAGCAGGCTGGCTGGGGCCTGGTTCTGTCTAGTGGCCCTGGTAGACTTCCCTACATTTCTCCCATCGCCTGGTGATACCCAGCCAATGGTACTCCAGAGACAAGGCTGGATCAATACAGTCTGTCTGGCAGCTCCATGAACCATGTGCTGCCTGATCAAATTCTAGAGGTTTGGCATTTATTGCTCCATTTTCTGGATTGGCACACCAAGCCTCAGGGAAGCGAAGGGTCCATCCTGAGTACACAATGCAACTACGTGGAAGAGAAACTTGGTATTTAAAATAGCATCTGGTCCCATCTCCATCCTGTGCCTGACTTTAGGAAAACAATCTGCTTGGATTGGTTCCTCACTCTCCTGGGGCACCTGTGACACCAGGATTACCTCTCTTGTCCTCATATCATCAGGAATTCAAACTCTAAAGTGGCACCCACCCAGAATGTGGACTCCAACCTTTGTGCTGGAGCAGAAATCATGTTGCGCAGCGGCACCTACTGGTCAGTCTTGGAATTGCGCTGTATGTGGGCCACACATGTCAATAAGGAGCATTTAGAGATAAATTGTGTGGCCCTTGCCCTGGGGAAACCCACATCCTCAGAGAAGATAGGCACATGCAGTAAAATGATAGAAGAGGTTTTGCAACCACCACTCCTGGCTGAGACATCCAAAAGGTCCCCATGGGAGTTAGCATATGTGCTGAGTCCTGAATAATGAGCAGGGGGCTGCTTGATGGAGGAGGACAGAACACTTGAGGCCAGGGAACCTGGCCAGGAACCTAGTGTTCAAGGAAGTGGGGGGTCACCTGATACAACCCAGTCGGAGGTGTGTGTCTTGGTAGCAGAACACTCCCCTAAGGCTCTGGGCCCCATCCACAGAAATAAATAAAATTGGGGCCCAAGATTAAATTTTAATGTATGCACCAAATAGAGCATAGAATATAGTTAGTTATATTATAAAATTGGGCCTGGAGAGACTGTTCATTTGGTGAAGTGCTTGCCATGGCAGAGCCAGATGTAGAAATGATGAAATGGGTCTCCATACTGCAGTTTTCAAGAACTTAGTCTAGTCCTTAGAACGTGTGCACAGTGGCCACTCAGCATATGTGTATTTGTCAGCTCTTGCTGGGATGATGCTGTAAAACAAGCAATCCCACAAACATCATGGCATACAACAAGAGGTAGCTACTTGCTCATAGATTTGAGTCAGTGAGTTAAATGGCCGTCTTTCAGCTAAGAGTTGGGTCAAGGTCTCCACACATTTTTTGTTCAGGAACCAGCTGCAATTCCCTAATTCTGGAACCCGGTTCAAGCCCCTCTCCTGGCAGATGGTGGAAGCATAGAAGCCTAGCCAGATCACCAGGCACATGTGGAGTCTGCACCATGCCCATTCTCATGCCTTCTAGAGTGTCCCAGTGGCCAGAGCAGGTCACCTATCCAGATCCAAGACAGAAGAATGCTATGCCTGCTTCCATGGGAAGCCCTCCAGTCACTCGGCACAGGCATGATTGGGTAACCTGGCCCTGGAAAGGGCCTGCCCCAAGGAGCGGCAGCAGGTGGCAGGCTCCTGCTCTCTGTAACCATCTTCTCTGTTCCCCAGCAGGAGCTCAGTGAGTACAACGCCACAGCCATAAAAAGCCCCACCAACACGGTCACCGTGCAGGGCCTCAAAGCCGGCGCCATCTATGTCTTCCAGGTGCGGGCACGCACCGTTGCAGGCTATGGGCGCTACAGTGGCAAGATGTACTTCCAAACCATGACAGAAGGTAAGTGGAGAGCGCCAAGTACCAGCCCCGCCAACCAATGAGCAAGTGCACAAACGTGGGATCCTATTCCTAGGAAGCCTGTGCCGACCAGAGAGCAGGCCCCCTCCCTTCCTCCCAGATGTGAACCTCTGTGCATGATACAAACTGCACAGCTAGCCATAGGGCCTCTGGTTCTATGGCCCACAAAGGCCCTGCTTCTCTGTTACCATCGTATCAGTGAGACTGCTTCCTCTTCTGGGATACTTAGGAGGTCAGACATAACTTGCACATCCATGCTAATCGAATCCTTTTCTTTCCCTGCTCTGGACTTTTATCCATAAAACAAAAAAGCATTGTGCTTAATTGAGATAGTAAATATTGTATCCATTTACAAGTCCAGCAAGTTGCAATGAGACTGAGAATTCTGAAACCCGATCTAAACTCAGCAGAAAGAAGTGCTGGGATAAATTAGTAATGTCTGCCCTGGACAAAGGAATGGGCCTATGTGCTATGTTTGTTTTCCAATACTGGATTATAGGGTTTCTGAGTACCTTTTCTGCTTTAATAATCTTGAGGAACAGTAGATTATAAAGAGGTGTGACTTCTGAAGCAAGACAGATGGCAGTCCACTTCTGGCTTGGCCCTAACTGTGTCACTGAAAACATGTCACCTAACCTCTCTGGCTCTGTCTTTTTGTCCATGAAAGAGATGATTATGTTACCATCATCACCAAAAACATCAAACATATGAGTCTTAGGGACTTAGCTCAGAATTGGTTTGAGGACACATATATTTAGAATAGTGTCCTTTCCATGGGCCTGTCACCAGCCAACCAAGTTCTGGGACACTTCCTTACGGTTAGACTTCAGTGTTGCTTCTTAGCCTCTGGCCATGGAGTGTGGACATTGGCTCTCATCTGGCTACACCATCCAGAGGCTCTTGGATGACCATAAGTTCCTGTCCCACTATAGAAGGCTTCCCCGTATGTTCACCTGGCTTCCAATACTTGCCTCCTCTGCCCTCTGCCCTTCCCTCCCCAGCAGCTCCTCTTCCCTTCCTATGTGCCCTCCATGTCAGATGAGCTCACTGGCCAGGGACTGGGCACCGTCCCAAGTCCTCTTTATTAACTCAACAGTTCTGTGCCAGGGCCCTGCTGTATGCCAGGCCATGTGCAGGCACTAAGAACCCAAAATGACCTCACCCCCTTGACCTTGACAAGCTCCTCTTCTTAATAACATGGACAGGGTGCTGGAGTAGCTGGCACCAGCCCAGCCGATGCCAAGTGCATCTGTGCACTGTCATTCACGTCCCGGCCTCGGGGCAGGCAGATGAGATGGCATGCTGGCTTTGACCTCTTCTTTCCTGGATAGCCTCAGGCCCATTCTGACCTCCACAAGCTTGGTTTCCTCAAGCATGAGAGGCCACTGTAGAGAGCGTATCACAGGGCTGCTGTGGACGTCTCTGATTGACACTGCAAACAGCAACAATGGGGGTCCAAGCTGGCTGAGTGTTCACTGTGAGCCAAGTATTGTCAGAGATTTACCCACAATCCTATGGGATGAGAACTGTCAGTCTCCCCATCTTGGAGGTATTACTCAGTTGATAGACTGTTTGCCCAGCGTGGTCAGGCTTCCTGTCCAGGGAGCCGGGCCTCAGCCGTTCTTGCTTATTACCACCTCAGCATGGGAATGCGGGGGTCCCTGTGCCCACTTTATAGATGAAGAAGTGAGGATTGAAGCTGGTCAGAGGCCTTTTCCTTCTCCTGTCGCCTTTCCTGCTCAGCATGAGGCAGTTGCTGGATTAGAAGCAAGAGGAGAATGTAGGGGTCACCTCCGAGACCATCATGGTGGAGGATAGAGGCAGGGTCAGGTCTCCAACCCAGGCTGATAACCACTGCACTGTCTCTACAGCCGAGTACCAGACCAGCATCAAGGAGAAGCTGCCTCTCATCGTCGGCTCCTCCGCCGCTGGCTTAGTCTTCCTCATCGCTGTGGTTGTCATTGCCATCGTATGTAACAGGTGGGTGGCGGCTTCTGGGCCTGGTCGTCCTCCATAGTTGGGAGCTACTGGTGGCAGGGAGGGCTTCCAGTAGGCCAGGACACCTTAGGTGACCATCAGCCACCCATACAGTAGAATCAGGTGCCGTCCAAACAAGGACATGGACAGGGTTGCACACTGAGTCACGTCAGCAGTGAGGACCGTTCCAGAACAGTGGGCAAGGTGATGGTATGATGCTAGAGCTGTGGGGATGATGAAGAAAGATACTGTTCATTTCCCCAGGCAGAGGCCGCAGTGCTGAAAATGTGGGAGGAGCTTAGCCTGGAGGGGCGTGGCAAGGCAGAGACGGGAGGGTGGAGTCAATCCTTGATGGCTGTAGAACTTGATGGCTGCAAAGACTGTTCCTGCTTAAAGAGATCCCTGTCCCCCCACTTCCCAACCGAGGACCAGAGCAAGCTCAGGCAGACAGATGGACAGACAGACAGACAGAGGTTAGTGGAATGGAAGCCACAACTAGAATCTTCCCTTAAAGGGACTTGGCCGCAGAGAGGACAGGGGACTGAGCGAGCCTGGGTGTGAGGAGGAAGAATGGGAAGGACAAGGAGGGCCAGGACAAAGGACAGGCCTAGACACCACCACCTCCAGCAGGGGAGTGGCCTGAAGGCCTTGCCCGCCCTCTCTCCCTATCACCTACTGTGGCTCCCACCTCCCTGGGTGCCTCCAGGTGGCTCCAGCCCTTTGCTCTTGTTCCAGAAGACGGGGGTTTGAGCGTGCCGACTCAGAGTACACCGACAAGCTGCAGCACTACACCAGTGGCCACAGTACGTACACACCCTGGGGCCCTTCTCTGCCACCTCCATGAAGCCCTCCAGCTGCTGCTCCTCCTCCTCCTCCTCCTCAAGATTTTTTTGTGTTTAAGCATGTATGTGTGTACAGGAGTATATGTGACTGTATGAGTGTATGAGCCATGGAGGGTTGGGGTGTGGGGGGGATGTATCCTACCTTTGCCCACACAGAGAACGTCACATCCCTTGGAACTGGAGTGACAGGTGCTTGTGGGATGCCTGGCTTGTTACATGGGTGCTGGGATCCGAACTCTGGTCCTCATGATGTGCAGCAAGTGCTCTTATCCCGAGTCATCTCTCCTGCCCCTCTCTAAAGCCGCGTTGGCCCTGGATGTGCCAGGCTGCCTCTCACTTTGTGGCTTTTGCACCTGCTGTTCCATGTGCGCTTCCTGTGATGACCCCATCATGCATCATCACCATCCTTCCCTGACTCCACCCATCCCAGTCTTAACCCTCGTCTGAGCCGGTGCAGCCCGTCTTACCAGGGTCATTGTCCTAGCTCTTGCCTGGTCTCCTGCAGATATGGCAGGTCTTCTCCAGATCTGAACTTGTCTCCTTGCCACTAACAGGACACCCAGCACAGAGTGGGTACCACACACATGAGTGAGCTATATAGGGAGATGGACCCAGAGTGGGGGGCAGGGGTGTTGTGGGCTTGAATGGAGGCTTAAGTGAGGGCCTTATCAAGACTGTTTCATTTGAACAAAGACACAAAGGCACTCAGAGAGTGGGCTGCTCAGAGATCTCCAAGGAAGAGCATAGCAGGGCAGGGAAATAGCCAGGGAGAGCCCTGAAGGCCAGGGGAATAGCCAGGGAGAGCCCTAAAGGCCAGAGGAATAGCCAGGGAGAGCCCTGAAGGCCAGGGGAATAGCCAGGGAGAGCCCTGAAGGCCAGGAGAATGGCCAGTGCAAAGGTTTGTAGGTAGAGCAGGCATGGCTTGGGCAGAGTCGGGGTGGGAATGAGAGGTGGGCGTGATTGTCAGCCATGTGGAACTTTGGCTTCTCCTCTAAGTGAAGTGAGGAGCCCCAGCAAGTTCTGAGCTGAGGACTGACTTTCTGTTACAGTCCCAGTGAAGGCTTCTCTGGATATTGTGTGGAGAACAGAGAGAAAACACTGAAGCTGGGAAGCCAGGGAGGTGGCTCTGGAGCCATGCAAGCCAGATACCGTGGTGGCTACACCAGAGGGGCAGGGGCCTTGGTGGAAGTGGTTGGATTCAGCCTTGTGTGTGTGTGTGTGTGTGTGTGTGTGTGTGATGTCTGGGTCTCATATGGCCAAGGCTCTTCTTGAACTCACCATGTAACCAAAGGTGATTTTGAATTTATAATCCTCCTGCCTCCACCTCCCAAGTGCTGGGTCTACAGGCATGTACTACCACACCCAGTTTACGTAGTGCTAGGGTTAGAACCCAGGACTCTGTGCATGCTAGGAAGCATTCTACCCATGGAGCCACGTCCTCAGCCCTCAGCCCTGTACTGCTGGCCCGGTGGTGGGGCAAGAGAGAGCAGAGCCTCCGAATTCAGACTCCGGCTCAAAACGTTTGAAGAGAAAGTTGCTGGGCTTAGAAATCACTCTGGACATAAATATAAAAATAAGTTTCTAACATTTCCATTAAGATCTTCAAGTGATGCTGGGCGGTGGTGGCACACGCCTTTAATCCCAGCACTCGGGAGGCAGAGCCAGGTGGATCTCTGTGAGTTCGAGGCCAGCCTGGTCTACAGAGGGAGATCAGGACAGGCTCCAAAACTACACAGAGAAACCCTGTCTCAGGAGAAATAAAAAAAGATCTTCAAGTGACTACTAAACAGGGCAATGGGAAAGGCCATCATAAAGCATCACAACAGGAGAAGCGTCACTGAGAAATGGCAGTCACATTTCACTGGTGTGTTAGGAAGAAGTCACGACTGCAGCTCTCCCTCCAGCCGCCATCATGGGAGTAGATGTAGACACATTTTGTGCACTTGAGTGTTAAGTGTTGTTGGGACTGGAGAGATGGCACAGAAGATGTGAGCGCTGGCTGCTCGTTTGGAGCAGGTTGAAGTCCTGGCACCTACATGGCAGCTCACAACCATCTGCGACTTCAGTCCCGGGGATCCAGCAGCCCTTCGCTGGCCTCCTTGGGCACTGGGCGTGTAAAATGGTACATAAGCATGACAAGTGGGCAAAACATTAAAAGAAGATAGGAAGAATTGTTTTCACAGGCTGGGGAGACAGATCGGGGCGTAGAGTGTTTGCCTCTCAAGCCTGAGGAGCTGAGTTCGAGCCCCAGCACCCCTGTGAAAACTGTGGAATTTCTCTCCTCGCTGTGCCTGGGCTGGGGAGGTGAGTGCAGAAGATCTCTAGGACTCCCTGGCCAGACAGCCTAGCCTGCTTAGCAAGCCCCAGGTCAGTGAAAAACCAAGGTGTATGAAGTTGACCTCTGGCCTCCACATGCATGCACGCACATACATGTAACATGCACCCACACGTACAGCAACAAAGACAGAAACCTGCTTTCATGGTCAATGCATGGGTACCATTTAATCCCTGTTGTAACAGTCCCACTGTGAGTTTAGATTCCAGCACCCAGACTACATGGAAGCTCTGGGAAGGAGCTGAGTCCACTACCTTGTGTGATGTCCACCCTGCCAAGGCAGAGCCATTTGGGAGCATGGTAATTTGAAGCCTGAGCCAATAACAAGGAAATATATATATATATATATATGGGGAGAGAGAGAGTGTGAGTTTGGAGGGTTAGAGACAAGGCTTCTCTGTGTAGCCCTGGCTGTCCTGGAACTCACTCTGTAGACCAGGCTGGCCTCAAAATCACAGAGATCTGTCTGCCTCTGCCTCCCAAGTGCTGGGAATAAAGGCATGTGGCACCACCACCCAGCTTGAGATTTATTTTTAAAATAGACCCCAGGATTTATTCAGAGATCAATATCCTTTAATACTGAGTTTTTGTTCCTTGCCCTGAACTCTCAGAGCTATGCAGGATATGTCCCGGATCCCATGTCCACCCCCACAGCCCTACACAGCCAAGATGAAGGAGAGTGTGCAGAGCCAGAGATGTGTGTGGCTGGCTCAGAGTTACCAACACAGACTCCTATTTCCCAGCCATGTGCACGTGCTGAATGGGGACCAAGTTCTAGGGTATCTGGATGTGGAGCCAGAAGGGCTGACCTTATTTCTCATCTCTGCTCTGCCACTGGCCAGCTGGTTGAGCTGGAGAAAACACTGAACCTCTCTAAGCCTTGACATCCTTATATAGACCATAGAAAGAGTGACGGTGGGTCCTTTGGATGAATCAGTGGATCTTAGCATGATAATAGTGTCGTTATAATAGTAACATTTACTAAAAGCCAAGTCTACTTTACATGAGACAACCATTATTTGTTGCTATATGTCTGTGAGATGCTCTGCTAAGTTCTTTAGAAAATTCCTCCAGGGCTGTGGAAATGATACTCGTAGTGAAGCATGAGAACCTGATTTGATCCTCAGAACCTGTGGAGAAAAAAAAAAAAAAAAAAAGCCAAGCATGTACCCAATTGTAATTCCAGCACTGGGAGGGAAGAGGGGGGCAGGTGGATCTCTGGGGCTCACTGGCCAGCCAGCCTAGCCTAATCTGCCCATTCCAGGCCAGTGAGGAGCTCTGTCTCAAAAAAAACAAGATGGGTGGCACCTGAGAAATGACTGTCTTCTGGTATCTGCACACACTTATACATGCACCTGTCCCCATGCACCGCGCGCGCGCACACACACACATACACACACACACATAAACACACACACACACAGACCCCTCATGAGGGACGTTGTTTATTATGCTCATTTTGTGGTGAGCATGACGACGGAGGTTGAGTGACAGGTTGAACCTGGATTCAAACTCACGAAGTAGTTCACTTGTGAGCATGAGTAGCCACAGGGATGGAATTTGAACCCAGGCCTCTGCATGCCTGGTTCTCCTCCTGTCTCCTGAGGGGTCCATCTAGATTCAAGGTGGCGGTCTGTGGCACTCACAGCCATTAGCTTGCAGACAACAGCCCAGTATTGCTACTGACTGTGTGGACGTCTTCACCCTGGCTCAGGCCGGCATTTGCTTCTGGGGGCTATTCTGTGAGATGTTCTTTCTGGCCATGAAGTTGTTGGCCATCTGCTATGCCGGGAAAACTGGCAGCTGGGTGGACACCAGAGAGAACTGCGAGCTGACTGGGTCAGACCCCACTGCTTGTTCGTTAGCTGTGCCTGTGTCTCCTTGAGTGCGTTGTTTTACCTTCCTGTACCAGTCTTCCATCCAGTGGGAGTAACATTGAATCAGACCAGATGATGTTGCTATTTTTGTTTTTTGTTTGTTTTGTTTTTCAAGATAGGGTCACTCTGTAGACCAGGCTGGCCTTGAACTCACAGAGATCCGCCTGCCTCTGCCTCCTGAGTGCTGGGATTCAAGGTGTACGCTACCACTCCCCGGCTGAAATTGCCATTTTTTGTAGGTCAGACACAATCAGATCTTACTAACGTCATAAGGTTCAGCCTGAGAGCATTTTACCTTGAAGGATCATTAGAAGGGATTACTGGGTTTAAAACTACCCAGTTCTTTATAGAACAGATTTATACCCAATAAATCGACATTGAATGTGTATGCAGCAAGTGTCTATTAAGTATCTGCTGTATACCACCTTCACACTCATGGTTGAGCACTAGAGCAAGGGCTTCTAACTTGGGATTAGACCGTGGGAGCTCACCATGGCCCGTAAAGTCCAGTATTGCATGTGGAATATGGGAGTGTACACACCCGTGGGAATCCTTCTCTAAGGGGTGGAACTGTGGCTTTCACTAAATTCTCAAAGGTACTTATGGCACCAAATGAGAAGAAGATTCATAAGTGAATCACTGTGATTTTGCAATAAGCATTCATTGAGTGCTTGCTGTATACCAGTCCCAGGGATTGAGCTGGAACAAGACAGAATTGCCTCTGCTTTCCTGGGGGAGAAGGTAAAACACTCCCAGGCACCATAGAGTTCCAGAAAGCTATCCTTGGAGCTGTGGGCATGGGTGTTTGGAAGCTGTAGACCAGGATAAAAAAGTCACAGACACTGAGGTCATAGACTGACAGTGGGAACAGGGCTGTGGTACCTAAGGAAGGCCACAGACCCTTCTGGAGAAGTCTAGTCAGGCTTCACAGAGGAGGTGACGTTTGATATGGTCTCAGAGAGGAAGAGGAAGTGTCCTGAGGGGGTAAGAACAACATGACTTCAGAAGCAAGAAGGGATGAGGTGTGCTGGAGCCCCTGGGAAAGGACTCTTATTAACTAGTGTTAGCAGTCTGTTGTTTGCTGCTGTCACAAAACACCCGAGGCTGCATCATGTGTCAAGAAAGGAGGTTAATCAAACTCTCAATCAGCTGTTCTGCTGAAGGCCTGTGGTAGAGGATTTCATGGCGGGAGCGTGTGTGACAGGGAGAGGCTGCATAGAAAGACAGGTAGGAGAACTGGGTTTGTTCTTTAATCTTGCAGAAGAACTAACTAGTCTCCACAAACCTCCATTCCTCCCCAGGGTTATGTTCCAATGCTTTGCCTCTTAAAGGGCTCACCACTTCCACACACCGTGCTGAGAACTAAGTCTCATGCGTGAGCCTGCTAGGAAACGGACCTCATCCAAACTAGTGCAGCTAGTGGATCGGATGAAGCAGAGGGCTGGGTGGGGCCAGTCATGAGTGGCTTGCAGCACCAGGCAGAGGTGCCTGCCTCTGTCCCCCAGTCATCCTGACATGCTCCCGGCTGGAGATGGTCTCTGGCTGCTGCCCATAGAGGTGCTGAGTCTCCTTTGCTCCTGGAGTGACCTCATTCCTGCCCTCCCTCCCCAGATGGCCTGTCAGAAAGAATCCCCAAGTTGTACTGAAACTCAAGAAGCTGAAAGTCAGGCACCATGACCCATGGTATTGAGTCTGAGCAAAAAAAGGGCTTCTCCTGGCTCTGAGGAGACTGACTCGGAAGGAAGGAGATGTGGCTCATACTCCAGGTTAGGGAAGCCTGTGCCAGGGCCAGCAGGAATGAGAGTTGTGACTAAGAACTATCCCCAAGGCTGGAGCAGCGGCTCAGCAGTTAAGAGCACTGGCTGCTCTTGCAGAGGACTCAGGTTCTGCAATACCCACATAGCAGTGCAAACTGTAACTGTAGTTCCAGAGACCCGACGCCCTCTTCTGACTTCCATTGGTACTGCATACATGTGGTGCACAAACTTACACGCTGGCAAAAAACAACCATACCTATAAAATAATGTTTTTAGAAAAACAGAGCCATCCATCTTTGAGGTCTGGGGATCTCTATCTCTGTCAGAGAGCATTTGCTTAGCATGCACAAGGCCCTGGGTTCAATCCCCGGTCCCATAAATATAAGAATCAGGCTTGGGACTGGAGAGATGGCTCAGCAGTTAAGAGCACTTGCTGCTCCTCCAGACATCCAGGAGTTTAGTTCCCAGCATCCACATCAGGTGGCTCACAACTGTCTGTAACTCCAGCTCCAGGGAATCTGTTACCTCTGGCTTCCTCAGGCACCTTCACTCATGTGCACATACCATATTCGGATACATCACCTACACATAACTAAAAATAATAATATTTTTTTTTAAAAAGAGGAAGAAAAAATATCACACCTGTGCTCAAATCTGAAAGACCTTGGTACTCCAAGATATGTGGCCTTGGCCTGAGTGACTGGCTTCATGGAGCTACAGTTCTGTCTCACAGCTCCTGGGAGGACGAGGGGGAGAGAAGAAAATCCATGCAAAGAGTCTGGCCCAGTGTCAGGCTCAGATAAAGGCTCAGCAAGTGACAGCTGCTGTTACTATAATTCATCTTTGTCGCCTGGATCCTCAGCTCCCCAGACTTGGAGCATCTATTGTGTGCAGAGATCTGAGACGTGTGCCAGGGAGAGAAACAGTGAGATGTGAGCCCGTGCCCAGCTCTTCTCCCAGGCACTCAGTCTTGGCTGGTGTTTCTTATTGTCTTTGTGAAATCTTGGGCTCCTGTACAACTCTACTGAAAGTTTTGTATCATATGGCGAGGAGAACTCTGTGTGTGTGTGTGTGTGTGTGTGTGTGTGTGTGTGTGTGTGTTTTGTGTTGGGATATGTGCACATGAGTGTAGGTACCTATGGAGGCCAGAAGAGGGCACCAGATTCCCCGGAGCTGGAGTTATGGATGGTTATGAGCTACCCAACATGGGTGCTAGAAACCAAACTCAGAGCCCCTGCAAGAACAGTGTGCACTCTTAACTGCTGAGCCGTCTCTCCAGCCTTATAAGATTCTTTAAAAAAAAAAAACAAAAAAAAAAAACTGTGTACTAATGTGCATGTATGTGCATGTGTGTAAATGCAGGCACACACATGCCACAGTGTATGTGTAGAGGATGGGGGATAACCTTACATGTTGGGCTTCATTTTCTACTTTGAAACAGTCTCTCGTTTCTCGGCTGCATGACCCATGCTAGCTAGCCCACTAGCTTTCCGGGGAGCTCCCTGTCTCTTCCTGCTGTCTCCTTATAGGAGCGCTGGGGTTATAGATGCTGCTGGATCCAACCCTTGTGTAGGTTCTGGGGATAAAATTCAGGTCTTCACACTCACAAGGCAAGTGCTTGTACCCACGGACCCATCCCCATCCCCATTTATAACATTCTGCAACAGAAAAATCTAGACATCTATTCTCAGGGATACTTTTTATCATATTTATTACCACAATTTTGGACTTTGTACATTTCTTTTTTAAAATAACATGGCCCAGTTCTATTCTCTAGTTTCTATTTGTTATTATTGTGTGTATATGGATGACTATGTTTAAGTGTGGAGGTCCAAGGGCATGTTAGGAGTCAGCTCTATCCTTCCACCTCACCGAGGCAGGACCTCTCATGCTGCTTCCGCCGTGCTGCGTGCTCCAAGCTAGCTAACCCACAAACTTCCAGGCTATTCCCTATTCTCTGCCTCCTATCTCTCTGTGGGAGTGCTGGGATTAGAGATGTATACCACCACATTTGGCTTTTTATTTTTATTTTCTTAGCATGGTTTCCAGAAGTCAAACTCTGGTCGTCATGCTCATGTAGCAAGCTCTTTACCAAGTGAGCCATCTTGCCAACTCATGAATTACTATTTTAATTTAAAAAAAAAGCCCATCATAATAAGTACATTTTATTCCTGGGGGTGTTTGGTCCTCTCAAAACCTATCCAGGGGCTGCCAAAAGGCTTATAGACTCAGATTTATAACCCCTGACTGAAAGGGTCAGCTTAGCACACACACACACACACACACACACACACACACAGAGTCACAAACATAGCTAATGTATTAGAGCTAGGGTTGGCCATATGCTGAGCTGTTTAGTTTGTGTGGGTCTCTTCTAGTGCATCCCTGCATCCCTGGTATAAAATCAATGAGCATGGCTGTGTTCCAATAAAACTTTATTTGTCACGCAAGCAGAAGGGCCTGTACTGCAGGCTCTGACTCCCAGATTCATGGGATGTCGTAAGTAGAAGCAGAGAACAGTCATCAAATGGGTTCTGGGGCCACACAGCTGAGCTGGGTTGGTGACCTATGAGGACCCAGGGACTCCAGCTTCTGAGTCCTAGAACGGCTCCTCTCCAGCACAGAGGAGAATGAGAGTGGGGAGCTGGGGAGCCCAGAGGAAGGCCTGGGTGTTGGAATACCAAGTCGGAAGGGGAAGACAGACTGATCGCCTTTCCTTCCATCACAGCGGTTCACTGACTCATCGTGGGTCAGAGGGGACTTTGATGTCCAGACACCTTCTTCT
Organism: Peromyscus nudipes; assembly: GCA_902168325.1. Lineage (NCBI taxonomy): Eukaryota > Metazoa > Chordata > Mammalia > Rodentia > Cricetidae > Peromyscus > Peromyscus nudipes. Next base: position 28,181 of record CABHPH010157398.1, on the reverse strand, counting down.
CTTTCTGAATCCACACATAAACACTGACAGCAGGTCAGGAATGAAATGAGTGTGTCCTGGGTTTGACTTCAGGCTGGTCACCAAGGAATCCAGGGATCCAGAAAGATTTGAGGCTTAGCTAGTGAGGATGCAAGAGTATAGGATGCTCAAGATGTGGTAAGTGAGGCTCATGGACCTGGCTGTGTGTGTGTGTGTGTGTGTATGTGTGTGTGTGTGCGCGTGCGCGCACATGGCTTTTCATGTTGATGTGCATATACATGCTTGTGAGTGCTGAGGTGTCACGTTTCCGACCTTTATTTTGGAGGACAGGGTCACCCTGAGCCTAAAGCTCACCAATCCGACTAAGCTAGCTGGCCATTGAGCTTCAGGGATCCATCCACCTCCATCCACTTCCCCCAAACCCCAGTGCTGGAATTACATGATTATACTACTGCCCTGGCTTTAACATGGGTACCAGAGATCTGAACTCAGGTCCTTGTGCTTGAGTGGCAGGCTCATCACTGACTGAACCATCTTCCAAGTCCTCTTTTTGTTTATGACTTCCTGTTTCTTGTCCTTGTACCTGGATTCTGTATCACAGGGCAGCAAACCTATCCAGCCTTTTAGTCTATGCCCTTGCCAAAACCAGACATCACTAGTCAATCACAGCAGTCTTTTAGCTGCTCCAAAAAGCTAGGAGTGATCTGTGATCTTGGAACAAGACTAGAACCTTATTTGTCACTTTTCTGATCTTTGTTCCCCCTACCTTTCTACTTGCTGCCCATCAACTCAGTGAGACCTAGAAGTCAGGTGACCAGAAAGGAGTTTCCCAGTTCCTATGGGGGCCATATAGGAGCATCCTTCCCCAGGGCGGGGGGGGGGGGGGGGGGGGGGGGGGGGGGCTGCCTGCCTTTTTTCCATTTGTGTGCCTCTCGAGCCTGTCCTTGTAACCCAGCCTGGTCTTGTCTCCCAGTGACCCCAGGCATGAAGATCTATATTGACCCTTTCACCTATGAAGACCCTAATGAGGCAGTCCGGGAGTTTGCCAAGGAAATTGACATCTCCTGTGTCAAGATTGAACAGGTGATCGGAGCAGGTAGGTGGCAAATGTCTCAGGGTACCATGGCTTTGGCCATGGGTGGGCGACCACAGTGTGACCCTGGAGTTGATGGTAAGTTGAAGATCAAGGAACACAAAGGACCCTCCTAAAGATCCAGAATTCCCAAGTAGAAAGGATCCTTAGAGGTCATCTAAAACCTGTAAAACCATCACATGCACAGAGGGGAAACTGAGGCTGGCATGAGGCACAGCAAGTTGGAGATTGAACTGGATCTGGAGCTTACCTCTGTCCTTTCCATCATCCACCACGGTCTTGTCCCCATATCCCCAAATCTCCCCATGTCCTCGTCCCCAGACATCCCAAAGCAGCCATGAAGAACCCACTTTCCCAAAGAAGGCTGGGCCTTCTCTAGGCCCCACATTCATAATGGGATCCTGTGTTGATAGAATGAGATCATAAAACACCCACAATGGGAGTGACAGGTAACAGGGAGATGACACTATGCCTGTCTCAATGTGTCTATCCCAGGGGAGTTTGGTGAGGTATGCAGTGGCCATTTGAAGCTGCCAGGCAAGAGAGAGATCTTTGTAGCCATCAAGACCCTCAAGTCAGGCTACACGGAGAAGCAGCGCCGGGACTTCCTGAGTGAGGCATCCATCATGGGCCAGTTCGACCACCCCAATGTCATCCACCTGGAAGGGGTTGTCACCAAGAGCACGCCTGTCATGATCATCACTGAGTTTATGGAGAACGGTTCCCTGGACTCCTTCCTCCGGGTAGGGAGAGCCCCAGGGGGTTTGTGAACAGGGTAGGAAAAGGGCTGCTGGGCATAACTTCATTGGATCTTAAGAAAACTTGATTTTTCAGGAATGGCTTACTGGCCACCACCACCTTCCATTGCGTTACCCTGACAGGCATTGTTAATCAATCCCAGGGCTCCCTCCCACTCAGCTCAGAAGCAATCTCAGAGTCATTCTCAATGTGGTTTCCTGGGAAGCCCAGGCATTCCCTCAGGGTTGTACAACCCGAGGTACCTGCCCATCCATGCTCAAGAGGCATTCTTATTACACAGCAGAATAGAGTTCAGAGATAAGCATTTGCCTAGGGTCAGAGGGCCAAAGGGAGAGCCCAGACCACAGCCAGGGGTGTTGGCACCTCATCCAGGGTGCTCACCAGACTTTGTAGCTCTCCAGAGTTGCATAAGATAAGGGAGAAAAATCAACAGATGAATACCCTCAGGACAGCACAGTGAGCCATCAAGACAGGAGAGCACTGGCCTGGGGGTCAGGAGTGTGCTATTGGGCCAGCTGTCATTCAACAAATGCTTATGAAGTTGGTCCCAGCACCTTCCATGTACCTTTCTGTTTAAATCAGAGCAGCCCTAAGAGACGCATGTTTGAGCTGTTTAACAGGTGAGCAGTTAGGCTCAGAGAGAGTGGGTCATATGTCCAAGCTTGCACTGCCAGAGAAACACAGAGTCAGGGTCAGTCTATGTACGCTTACTCCAAGGCTGGTATTCTCTCCTAGGCCACTCTGGGGTTCCTGGGTGTCTGAGTCCTTCCCACAGTGTGTACAAAGGTGACAGACACGGGCCATTGTGAGACGTTCCAGAGCTCTGACATTGACTCTATTTTCCACCCTTCCCAAAGCAAAACGATGGGCAGTTCACAGTCATCCAGTTGGTGGGCATGCTGCGGGGCATTGCAGCTGGCATGAAGTACCTGGCAGACATGAACTATGTGCACCGTGACCTCGCTGCACGCAACATCCTCGTCAACAGCAACCTGGTTTGCAAAGTGTCTGACTTCGGGCTCTCACGCTTCCTGGAGGATGACACCTCTGACCCCACCTATACCAGCGCTCTGGTAAGGGAACAGCAAGGGTTCCTAGGCATAACCATCTCTGCAAGCTCTGTGTATCCACTCATCTGCCCAGGTCAAGCCTTCACTGGGCCCTGGAGACAGGAAGGGACAGAACACAGAAAGCCTCCTGGGTTCTTGGATCGCCTGGGCTGCTGAGGCAGGGAGATGAGATGATGAGCACAAGGGAGTGAAGGGCTGGGAGCCTTGGAAGGCAAGAGAGACACGAACGCACTGTGGAATCTGGGGGACCAGAAACTCCCTGAGAACCAGGGAAAGGCTTTTTGGAGACTCAAGAATGAAAAGGTGGAATCCAGATGGCAGTGTGGGGAAAGGCACTTCCAGCAGAGGGAACAGCATATGCAAATGTCCTGTGGTTGAAGCAACTGAGGAGTTTGGAAACCAATGAGGTTCTTCCTGGGATCTGACAGAGCACAGTGTGGGGAGTATGGAGAAGTCAGACAGGTCACCATCCCACCCATCAACCTCTTTCTTCTCTCCGCTCCCCAGGGTGGGAAGATCCCCATCCGCTGGACAGCACCGGAAGCCATCCAGTACCGGAAATTCACCTCAGCCAGTGATGTGTGGAGCTATGGCATTGTCATGTGGGAGGTGATGTCCTACGGGGAACGGCCCTACTGGGACATGACCAACCAGGATGTAAGTCTCCAGGATGTGGGCAGGGCCTTGTTGGCCTGGCGGGTTGAGGAGGGCAAGACCAGAGACTCCTGGCCTTGTGCTGAATTCCCTGGGATTGAAGGCTTGGCTGCCAGGCTGATGAACTTTACTCTTGAACAGGGGGACTAGAGAGGTCACCTGTCCATCCCACACGTGCCAAAGCATCATGGTGCGTGTATGAAAGCCAGAGGACAACCGATGGGAATCAATTCTCTGCTTCCACCATGCGGGTTCTAGGTCTTTGCTAGCAAGCGCTTTTCCCTGCTGAGCTCTCTCATTGGCTCCAAGATGATTTTTCAGAGAGCCAGCTGCAAGCATCAGGGGATGGCTGCGGTTAGATGCTAAAGTGCAGAGCACAGGTGTCAAGCCCTATAGGTGTGGAGGCCAGGACAGTCAGGACAAGGTCAGCCGGGAAGTCATCACAGAGCCAGTAGCACTCGGGGAGTGGGGACATGCAGTGGGAAGATTAGCTCTTGCAGAGGTGCAGGGGTGAGGCTGAGAGGCAGGGCCGGGAGCCTGGAGTGCAAACTTGGTCAGAAAACTTGGGGAGGCTTTGTGTGGGTCAGCTTCCTGTCATTGTACCAAGATGCCTGAAATGATGAACCTAACAGGAAGAAAGGTTTGTTTGAGCGCGCAGTTCCGGTCTGTATCCGGCTGGCCTGTTTCTTAGGGGACAGCACATGATGGTGAGAATGTGAAGGAAGCCATTCTTTTTAGAGCACCCAGGAAGCAAGGAGAATGGAGCAGAAGGACCAGCATCCCAGCTTCCCCTCCCAGGGCATGCCTCCAGCAGTCTACCTTCCTCCCACTAGGCCCCACCCCCTAAAAGATCTACCACTGTCAAATAGTGCTCCAGGCTGAGGACCAAGCCTTCCTTCAGCACAAGGGTCTTTGAGTGACATTTGAGATCCACGCTGTAGCGGGCTTCAGGGGAGGAGTTTGAAGTCACCGCAGGGATTTTCAGTCACACAAATACACTGGAGAGGGTCAAGTTCCAGAAGATGAATCTTACCATGGTGGCAGAGCAGACTGAAGCCATGTTTGGCCTCCTATTTCTGACAGAGGGGGAGGTATTGGCTCTAAGATCACCAGCCCGCTCAGGGCCTAGATCTCTACCCAGATCTCTGTGAGCACTCAGATTGAGAAAATGGCTACCCTAGAGTCAAACATCAGGCCAGCAGGGATGTCCACAGCCATGAGAGCCAGCAAGGGGCTCACGGATGGTGAGAACAGAGAGCTGGGACAGCCCAGCACAGGATGGGTCTTGGAGACAAGCTACCTGAGGTTACTCGGTATCCAAGGTTGGCAGAGAGAGGGGCATAGGAGACAGACCTGCAGGGGGTTGTGGGACCCAAGGCAGCCACAGGAGGTAGAGGAGTCCCCATGGGTCAAGCCTGCAATGCTCCAAGGATAAATGTTCCTGGCAGGGGGCTGAAGTCCTCACCCCAACCACCCCGGCCCACTCTGCCTCTGTGATTCCCCAGGTAATCAACGCCATTGAACAGGACTACCGGCTACCTCCGCCCATGGACTGCCCGAGCGCCCTGCACCAGCTCATGCTGGACTGCTGGCAGAAGGACCGCAACCATCGGCCCAAGTTCGGCCAGATTGTCAACACGCTGGACAAGATGATCCGAAACCCCAACAGCCTCAAAGCCATGGCGCCCCTGTCCTCTGGGTACGGCCACCCTGGCCCCACCCCTGTCTCAAAGCCCTTCCTTCTGGGTGTGATTCATTTTAGCCCCACCCATCTCCTCTGGGTAGTGTCCAGGCCCCACCCCATGGCAGTCTGGGGTGGTGGAGGAAGACCCTTGTAAGGCATGGTTAAAGAGGACAGCATTTAGGAAGCCTTCCTACAGTCTAGAGTCACAGTGGTGACCGGCTGTGCTCAGCACGGATTCTGCCCACTGTTCTTCCTTCCTCTCCTCACACCTGAGCTGGGCCTCTTGGTGTCCATTGTGCCCTCATTGGTACTTGTACAAATGCACACACAAGCCGGGTGGTGGCGCACGCCCTTAATCCCAGCACTCGGGAGGCAGAGCCAGACGGATCTCTGTGAGTTCCAGGCCAGCCTGGTCTACAGAGCGAGATCCAGGACAGGCACCAAAGCTACACAGAGAAACCCTGTGTCAAAAAAACAAAAACAAAAACAAATGCAGACACACACACACACACACACACACACACACTCTTACAGCTACATAGTCACCAATGTATACATGCCCCCATTCAGGACATACCCACCACATACATGCCTCCAGGGTGGAAATACCAGCTCAGCCCTAGGACAGGGCTCAGGGACCCTGGGCCTTCCTTTCTGAGGTCCCAGGGCATGTTCCATTAGATTTGCCTCATTATTGCCTTCCAGAGGTGGTTATTACAGGTCATGCAGCTGCTGACCCTGCTCGCTCTTACTCTGTGGAACCCAAGGACAGCTGTCACACACATCACATGGCTTTCACAGGTCATGTAGCTGCTGGCCCCGCTCTCAGGGACCCTCAGTCCTACAGGGTTTAGGAGGAGAGTGTGCAACCAGATACCTCACCACCAGGGCCAACCATACCTGGAGATTCCTTGAGTCAAAGTACTTCTGTGGCCATGAGGTCTTTGTGCTAGCCTGTACCTGTTACACCTCACCTTGACCCTGGACCAGCCATTCTCCACTCTAGAGCAGTGGTGCTCAACCTTCCTAGTGCTGCAGCCCTTTAATAGACTTCCTTGTGTTGGGACCGCCCTCCAACCAAATTATTTCAATTGCTTCTTCATAACTGTAATTTTGCTACTTTTATAAATCATAATGTAAATATCTGTGTTTTCCGATGGTCTTAGGTGACCCCTGTGAAAGGGTCATTTGACCCCAAGGGGGTCATGACCTGCAGGTTGAGAACTGCTGCTCTCGATGAAGCCACAGAGCCCTTCCCCTCATGAGATCTGTGCATACCTTGCCTGCCCAGAGGCTGGCCCCATTAGCTCTGAGCCCCTGTCTGCATGTGGATCTGGTAGTGCAGTCTGTACACTGGAAGCATATTACCAGGGTCAGAGAAAGATGTAAGCTCCAGGGGAGGAAGCAGGGACTAGCTGACACCATTGTCCAACCGCAGTCCCTCCTATAATTGGGGTTCCCAGAGCCTCCCCCAGCTTTCCTAGTTCCGGAGGCTCTCGTAGATACTCACTTGTACAAGTTCTAACTCAGGTCCACGTTCACACATAGACACCTACACACTCACCTGTGCTCACACAGGGATAACCACACAGGTACCACACACATTCCCATCTGCCATCTGGCTATCGGCATGTGCCATGACCATCCCTGTCACCTGCCCCTCCTCCAGCATCAACCTGCCACTGCTGGACCGCACGATCCCTGACTACACCAGCTTTAACACGGTGGATGAGTGGCTGGAAGCCATCAAGATGGGCCAGTACAAGGAGAGCTTTGCCAACGCCGGCTTCACCTCCTTCGACGTTGTATCTCAGATGATGATGGAGTGAGTACCTAGCGGCCTCCACCCAGCCCTGTTGACACCTGCTCCCCACCCACCCTACCAGCCAAAGGGGGAACATTGGAGTGTGAGTGACCCAGCAGGGATGGCAGGGACTAAGGAGTAATACACATCCAGATCTGTAGCTGGATCTGCCTGGTGCCTCTTGGCTCTCTGGCTGGGCAAATCCCAGAAGTCTGGGAAGATTTTTTATCTGCAAACCAGGGTTTAGTGAAGAAGAATCAAGGAAATTGGTGTGCAGCCAATACAAGCCCAGCCCTGCTTCCTGATGGCAGAAGGCAGAAGGGCCCCCTGCCTCCCCATTGGCTGATCTGGCCCCAGAATCTCTGTCCAGCTTTGACACCCTTTGCCCATGCCCACATCCTTTCCTTATCCCTCAGCACTAAGGACCTGGGGAAGTTAATGCAGCTGGTCCACCACCCCCCTCAACACATACATTTTCCTAACTGTGTCCATCTCTCCCAAAGGGACATTCTCCGGGTTGGGGTCACCCTAGCTGGCCACCAGAAAAAAATCCTGAACAGTATCCAGGTGATGCGGGCCCAGATGAACCAGATTCAGTCTGTGGAGGTTTGACGTTCGCCTGCCTCGGCTCGCCTCTTCCTCCACGCCGCCTCCTCAGCCCCGTACGTCGGTCCCCTCTGCCGCCCTGTCCACTGCAGGGCCAGCCACCTGCCCGGAGGCCACAAGGCAACAGGAAGAACCAAGTAGCAGCACTCTAACCAACGAGACAACACCAAGAACCCATGCAAGTCAAAGGAATGAAAAGGGAATGGGGGGAACGTGCACCTAGATCTGGGAGGGGGCGGGACAGGCAAGGACCATTTGTTCAAAGAGGATTCTCATAAGGAGAGCAGTGATGGTTCTTAGGGGAGAAAAGAAAAGGGCTTGGGAGATCCACGCCATGCGTCCCATTGGAAGCCAGGAGCCTTTTCTCTCCAACTCCTTCTGGGAAGGTTGAGCTGGCCAGAGCCAAGAAACATTTCCAGGAAAGTTAATATGAAGGGAAGAGATGGGCCACCCTCCTTGCCTGGCCTTAGCTGTTTCTTGGAGCATCACTAACGGCCCAGCCCTAGGCACAGCGGGCAGAGAGAACAGGCAGCTGCCCCAGATAGGGGAAGTCCATTCCAGCTGCCACCAGCAGACAGAAGAACAGTTCTGTCTTGGGAGACCATTTCAAAAACTCTGAGACTTTCTGCTAACGGTTCAGGAGGCAGAAGAGGAGATCCTGGCCTCCCAGGTCACACTGAACAGGCCAGATCTTCCTGAGGCCAGCCACCCAGATCTGCGGCCGCAGGAGGCCCTGCCCTGCCCGGGTGCCAGCTCCCCGCTCAGCCTCACCCTGAGGACGATGATGCGGGTGACTGTTATCAGCTGCGACTGCCACTGAGAAGCATTGATCTTGGATCTGGGTTTGTTTACAGCGATTTGTGGACTGGGGCTATTTTGATCGGGGTGGCTTTGGTCTGGGGAGGGTTTGTTTGTTGGGTTTTTTTAAATGACAATGAAGAGACACTTTGACATTTCCTACCTTTTGAGGACTTGATCCTTCTCCAGGAAGAAGGTGCTTTCTGCTTACTGACTTAGGCAATACACCAAGGGCGAGATTTTATATGCACATTTCTGGATTTTTATATGCTTTTCATTGACACCCCTCCCTCCTCCCAACTGCTGCCAGGCCTCACCAAAGCCAACTGTCACAGGGCCACCCGGGCCATTCAGAGACCTCAGTGAGACTGGGGGAGTGGAAGAGTTGCACCAAGCATCCCACCTTGGAAAGCAGACTGGGGCAGATGAGGACTCCGAGGCCCGAAGTCCTCCCTGCCTCCCTGCACACTCTCAAGCTCTCTGCCCTGTTCTATCTGGTACTTTGCAGGCACAGAGGCCCCTTCAGGTTCCTGGGTGCTCTCCGATGGCCAAAACCCAATTTCACCTCTGGGAGCCTGGACCAGGCGACCCGGGACGTCAGGACCCTGATCATTCACTGTGACACCCCAGCCCTCCAAGGGTACCCCCCGGAGACCATGTGACTCTCTCTCTCTCCCACTCCTTCTTTCCCTGAGGCCTTTGCCCAGGTCTGAAGGTCTTGGCCAGAGGAACATCATCAGCCAAGGGGTCTGGCCACAGAGTCTCCTGTGAGCAAATGCAGGAACCTGAGCAGAACAATCGGTTAGTGAGTTGAATGGAAATAAATGCTTTAGTTATAAAATGACCCCTGTACTCTGTAAGTTCCAAGAAAAGACCCTGGCACTTTTGGGACCTGCCAAATGACTTTTAATGCTCTTGTAAGAGGCTCTTCCCATTCCCCCATGCTACCCACCCCCCCTCCAAGATCCAAAAGGTCCAGGCTGAGGAAACTCATGGGGGGGGTGGGAATGTAGCCTTCCTAGCCCAGGGTAATCAGAAGCACAGGCAGGCAATGGATTGGCTCAGCTCTGTGTGTACAATGCCTGGCACAGTAAGCCGCACAGCAGATGCGTTAGAAGCAAGGGTGCACACAAGACTCTCAGTATAACCCTGCCAGAGGACAGGGCTATGGGTATTGGGTGAGCTGTGGTCCGGTGGTTGTGATATGGGGCCTGTGGACCCCCACTCAGCCACAGATGTAATCCCCTTACCCGCACAGTGCTGCTTCCTGTGCTAAGGGCTTGGACTTACTGTGCGTGTGTCTGTGTGTGTGTGTCTGTGTGTGTGTGTCTCTCTCTGTGTGTGTGTGTGTGTGTGTGTGTGTGTGTGTTGAGTAGGAAGAGGCAGGAAGTGTGTGTGCTGCAGATAAGTCTGTCAAAGGGGGGAGGTAGCCTAGGGACACCTCATCTCAGGACCTTTCCCTCTGTCTGATGAGCATCTTTGAATGTCCAGTGGGGAAGACTGAGGCCACAGGCCACCAACAAAAGGCCCCACAGTCAGCAAAGCCATCATAACCCAGCCTGTCATCTGTCATTCACCTGTTCTTAGAGCAGAGGGAAGGAAGGGATTAGAGAGAAGACATGTCCCTGGGGTGGGGACAGTGGGGCCGGCCACAGGGGAAGTGTTGGCAAGTTTCCCACAAAGCGGCCAACAGTGGCCCATTGGCCATCCCTTTATGCCCCAAAGACGCCCATCTCGGATGGCAGCTGTCCCAGCACACAAGGTCACCTTCTGGTGGGAGCTGCCCTGATGCTCTGTAGATTAACTGTCTCCCGAGCCCACCTCCCACCGCTCCAGGGCCCCACGAGGCCTGGCAGTCAGTGTTTCCGTCAGATGGCTTCCTGTCTTGAGCCAGTAGGCTGGTGTCTTCTAGCCAGCTCGCCTGCTCACCCACCCTCTAGCGCCCAGCGTGTTCATGGAGAGGCCTGGGACTTCACATACCTGCTTTCAGAATACGGGTGCTGTCCAGTCTCCTCTCCAGGGTGTCAAACGGACATCACTGTGGCTGTCCTGGGTATAGGCACTGTTCCCTGCTCAATCATGGGACAGTGTCCTCCCCCACATCTCAATGACTGCTCAGCAGGGAGTGGTAGGCCCTGCTGCCAAGCGCCTTCCACTAAGGCTGCCCGCTCACATGGGTACACAGCTTGGAGCTATCTACTGCCTAGTTACTAATCCCTTCCTGGCTCTGCCTCCCCAAGCACCAGCTCCCACCTGCCCAGCATCAGGAGCCGCTTCCAGCTGCTCAGTGCAGGCTTGTTCCTTGAGGGAAGAAAGCTGTCTTGTGAACCTAAGCCAGGGCACCGTGGAAATGGGGCCAGCTGCTCTGGGAGAGTAGGCCTGGCAGAGCCACACTAAGTAAGAGGGAGCTGTGCCACCCACCCCAGAAGCTCCCCAATAGGCAGTTAGTGGTATCAACAGGCCTGTTCCTGAGATGATATTGAAGGTGTCCTGCTGGTAGGTTGGTAGAGTGCTTGCCTGGAATGCACAAAGCCCAGGTTCCATCTCCAGCACCACATAAACCAAATATGGTAACATAGGACGTAAACTCAGTACTCAGGAGGTCGAGGCAGGAGGATCTGAAGTTCAGTGTCATCCTGAGCTGCTTAGTGAGTTCAAAGCCAGCCTGGGACACATGAAATCCTGTCTCTGGGAAGGAAAAAAGTTACCTGGGAAGTCATGGGCAAGACAGATCAATAGTAACTACAGTAGCAGAGACACTCAGGCAATCTACTTACCGGCTGGGCCTCATGCCCACCCTTTCTAGTATCTAGAGCACCACCCACTCTGACTGCCGGAGAGTTCTATGCTTCCCCCTTGTGGGCATTCACTAACCTTGCACCCCTCACAGAGCAGAAAGCTGGAAGTTCCCACCTCTACAGAAGCTCAGGAAGGACTCCCACCCCAGATCACACTACCCACCCCAGTGCCACTCCTGGTTCTCCAGAACCCTGTCATTTTTCCAGGGATGGTTCCCAGAGGAAGACCTTAGCCAGTGGTGCAAACGCAAAGGACGGGATGTAACCCACCCGTCACTAACTAGGGCCGGGGGTCCCGGAGGACACATTCCTTGCTGGGCCACAGCGTCCCATCTATAAAACAAGAGCATCAGGCTGGGTGAGCCCCAGGCCTGGAAAACCGTTTGTACATCTCAGTCCTGCAAAGAGGACCTAAGAGAGACACTAACGTTCAGAGCCACGGCTCCTAAAAGGGGCAAAGCAGAGCCACAAGCCACAAGCATCCACTCCAGTGCCCACCAGAGCATGGTCACTTGGGTGCAGGAGGCAAAGGGATCCGACTTTGGCTTATAAGGGAAGAGAAAGCTAGATGAGATGGGCTATCAGGGTGGGCTTCCAGGGGAGGCGGTCTTGAAAAATGACAGGCTGAGAGGAAGGTCACTCCAAGATGTAGCAGCTTCAACAGTTCAGCGCAAAGACATCTTGAGGTGTTGGGAGGCCTGGGTTAGTGTGAAGGGAGTTCGAGACACATGGGGCATGGTGCTATGGTCCAGGCTTAGAGAGAACAACAGGGCAAGCATTGGATTCTAGAAGAGTCAGTTCAGCCATCAAACCACAAGAGGACTTCCCAGAACAGTCCTTGTGACTCTAAGGGAGTCCAGACCCTATTTACTCTCCACCGCCAACACAGATAAACCAGACTCGCTTCAGCTGCTCAGGACAGTGGGGGTGGAGTTTTTTATTCTCTGATTCATTTTTTTTTTTTTTTGAAAGAGTCTCATAGCTCAGACTGACCTCAAACTCACTGTGCAGTCAGGGATAACCATTCTTAAACTTCCGATCCTCCTGCCTCCACCTCCCAAGGGCTGGGATTACAGGTGTGCGGCCCCCTGCCCGGTTTTTGCAGTGCTGGGGATGGAAGCTGGGTCTTCGTGCTTGTGAAGCAAGTGCTCTACCCACTGAACTACACGCTCAGTCCATCTGCTTCTGATTGTAGCTGTGTATGTCCACACATGGGCATGCTCCACCAGCCAGCCCTGACTCAGATTCCCAGCCAGTGACTGCTACCACAAAACAAGCTGGAGAATGATCTTGGCTCCAGTGAGTTTTTCCTGCCGGGAAACCAGTGTTGGAGTGTTGGGCACAGGAACAGACTTTGGCCAAAGTGGGTTCAGGGTGTACCCCCCCACACCTCCCCCTCAAGCTCGTCTCAGGAGGTTGAAACCTCAAGGACTAATAGCTGAACACATTACCCTATGCCAAGTGCCAAAATATTACTGCCCCCTCTTTGCTAGTAAGGAATGTGACTCTCAGAGGGGACTCCCTAGGGACCCCAGCCAGGCCTTTCACCCACGGCTCCTTCTGCCCACTGGCTAGTTTTGTAAATCCTTATATCACCCAAGATCAGCACCTCCCCTGCTCCAGAGTGTTGAACTTGAGGATTCCAGGGCTCCCCCAGGCCCCCTGAGTCAGAATTCCCCATCTGAACAGTGGGAGATTCCTCGCTACCCCTGAGCTCTTCTCTCCCCCCCACTCCCCACCCCCCAACCCTATAACAAACTACGCCAAGTGTTCAGAGCAGAGCTTAGGGCGAAGCTTCACATCAGATAAGGTGCCCAAGCCCAGACACAAACTAAGTCTCTGGCAGTGGAGGAGGTAAGCCGGACCCTCAGGAATGTGCTCAGACTGGGTTAGGGTTTCAGAAAAATTAAAAAGACCCCCACAGCCTCAGAGTCCAGTTGAGTCAAGTTCACAGCAGGATGACCCCCTCAGGAAAGCTGATCCGGGGAAGAAGCGGGAACCTAATACTTCAGAGGGGCCCTGTATCCCAGCCAGGACCACCCTGTGGAGACCCAACACCCCAACGCCACAGTGCAGCCTGCTCTCTTCACACCTGGCCTGGTGGACCAGATTAAGGCTGGGCAGGGCTTCTAGGTAAATCTGACCTTCAAATCCCCTGAGCCCCCCATCCCTGCCACCCAGACAGAGATGAAGCATGTGAGCAAGGGCACCTGGGGCCTAGCACCCCCTGCTGGAGAAAAGGGCTGTGGCCTTGGTAGGAGGAAGGAGAGCAAGGAGGAAGGGCCGGAAAACATCTCATAACCCAGGGCCGCATACACTCTGGGCTCTGCTGAGCTAAGAATTCTAGCATTCCAAGAGCTAAAAGAGCCTAAGATTCTATGATCCGCCAAACTCAGTCTCCTAAGATGCCAGTGGAAGAGATCTATGTTCGTGAGACACCATTACTAGGTGACTCTGTGCTAATTCTTGAGCCCCATGGTTCCCTGGGACCCCAGCAGGAAAAAAAAAGCACAAAGAGAGATAGGAGAGGAGAGGAAGAGAGAGAAGAGAGGGAAACAGAGAAACACAGACACTGGGAACCGCCTCATCCTGGAATCTGGTTAGAGATGGGCGGATACAGAACCTCCCTTGGAGTGTGGGGCAGCGTCATCTCTAGGGAGACTCAGAATGGCCCTCACCAGGCCTGATCGGAAAAGAGAGCCCAGCTGTTTCAGCTGCCTCTTCAAAACCCTCACGCAGGCTGCAGCCCCCACTTGCTGGAGGACTCTGACTGACCAGTGTGGGGCTCTGCCTAGAGTCAGCTGGGGTGAGATCTCCCTGTACCAGAGAGGAAACAGGAGGCTGGAGAGGCACCAGACTGCATTTCCTGTGCCGGTCTCCATACAAACTTCCTGCTGGGTTCCTTCTCTAGGACACTTGCCGTTTTCGTGGCTGTCAGCACCTGCTCCCTCCAAGGAGCCCTCTCATCCCTTCCAGTTCTAGCCACTGCCTCCCAGAATGAGACCAGCCGCAAGGAGGGCTGTGAATGGCCCAGAGCTCTGTGATCATCTGTCTGTCCTCCTCTGTATGGACAGGGACTCTGATGCCTCAGCAACCGATCCCAGGTGGACCTGGCAGGGACCCTCACTCACAAGCAGTCTCTTTGGACTCCAGGGAAGAGCGATGACTGCTTGGTTTTAATCACAGCTGCTATTTCTTCGGTGCCAACAATGTACAGGGGCTCCATGCATCACTTCTAGACACAAACCCCACAACTCCACGAGACAGGTGCAATAATGACAGCCACACCATGGGCTGGGAAGCTCAGAAAGGCACCATGCTGGTACCCCAGGTCACACAGCCAGCAAGTGGGCTTGGATCCCAGTACCACTCACTTTTCTCACTATGCTCTGCTACCACTGGTCCTCACTCAGCCCTCACCACGGTCAGCTCCTTTGTCTAGAAGATCCCAGGTCTCCAAGGGGTCACTGCTGTCTTTGCATGAACCCCGCCCCACCCCAGCTGCTATCAGAGCCAGAGAGGTGGATGCCTAGACCCTCTCTCTAAGAGTCCCACACCTCCACCAGCCTGAGCTGTACAGGCCACAGCTCTCAATCAGGGACTGGGGTATCTGGCAGATTTCACAGGACTGCCCTTTCCTCTAGTCAGTGTTGGGGGTCAAAAAGGGGTGTGGCTGGGGATCCTCTAGACCCCACTCCTGTGACCAAGAAAATCTCACCAGCTGCATCCAATGGCAACCTTGACCCTGTTACTCCGATATCTTTGTAGGAGTATTTTTAGCCGAACCTTTTTCTTTTCCAAAATAAATGTGAATTGTAAAAATAAATTCTTGGACTCAATATTTTATTTTATTTCCTCTAAAGCTTCCCAGGAAACCAAATAAGCATTCACAGAAGCCCCGAGTGGGAATCCGAAGTATGATTAGGAGTTGGTCAGGGCTATGGATGGAGTCCTAGGTTGGGGCTGGAGTGAGAATTTATCTTGGGCTAAAGCAGGGTGTTAAATTGAATCCGTAACTTCTGCCAACATTCATTCAAGCTGCAAAGCTTGAACACTACTGCCAGGGAGTCCGGTTATGTACACAAACTCCACCACCTGTGGACCCTGTGTCCTTGGAGAGAGGGCATAAGCAGCTAAGCTTTTGTGTCCGGTGTCATCACTGTGACCAAACACCGGCGGATGGGGACACTTCTGAGGAAGACGGAGCTATTTTAGCTCACGGCTTTGGAGGGTTCAGTTTATGGTCACTTGTCTCCATTTGCTTGGGCAGAGCATCGGAGCAGTGGGAAAGTGTGTCTGGGGAGTTTTCTAGCCTCATAACAGACAAAAGAGAAAGCAGCCACAGGAGGGATCTATAGAGCCCCCAGGGACACACCTCCCAGTGACTACTTCTGCCAGTGGACCCCACCACCTCAGATAATCATGTTTTATTACATTTACATATTTATGTTGGAAGTCAGCAGACAACTTGCAGGAGTCAGTTCTCTCCTTCCATTACATGGGTCCCAGGAATTGAACTCAGATCATCAGGCTTTGTGGCAAGTGCCTTTACCCACAGAGATGGCTCCCTGCCCTTCTATTTACATGCTAAATCCATCAATGGATTAAATCATTCATTGGTCAGAGCCCTGTGAGCTATCCTATCTGGAAACATCCTTGAACACACTATCAGCTACTAGGCATCCTCAATGCAATCGAGCTAAGGGTAGAGATTAGCCACCTGGGCCTCATTGCCAAGTCTGTAAAATGGGCTGGTAACGTCTAACTCTTAGGGTATGGGTGGTGATAAAGGAGCATGACGAGGGCTTAGTGAAGAGGAGGAGCCCATAACGGCAGGGCCAGATCTGTGGCATGCAACTTCTGTGCTCACAACACAGCTCAGGCTGGCATTCAGCCAGTGTCTGTCATGGAGATGTCGGGAAAGGCTGTTAGAGGAGGGGTCTGTGTCCTAACACATCTGGCAGATTCGAGGCTGAGATGGTCAGGATACTGCAAAGCCTTGAATACACCAAAGTCACAGTGTTGAATCTCTCTCTTCCCACGTGTTCTCATGGGTGGCTTCCCACTCTGCAGGGAGCATCCTGAGACCCCCCCCCCCCCTTGCAGAACTGACCAGCCCTTGGCTTCTGTTCTGGGGACTGGAGGTAGGGCTGGGATGCTGTGCTGCCTAGATTTATATCAACTTGACACAAGCTATAGCTATCAGAAAGGAAGGAGCATCAAATGAGAAAATGCTTCCATAAGACCAGGCTGTAGGCAAACCTGTAGGGCATTTTCTTAATTAGTGATTGATTCGGGGGGGGGTGGGGCAGCCCATTGTAGGTGATGCCATCCCTGGGCTGATGGTCCTGGGTTCTATAAGAAAGTCAGAGGGAGCAAGCCAGTAAACAGAATTCCTCCATGGCCTCTGCATCAGCGCCTGCCTTCAGGTTCCTGCCCGGCTTCCTTCAATGATGGACTGTGATGTGGAAGTGTCAGTCAAATTAACCCTTTCCTCCACAACTTGCTTTGGTCATGGTGTTTCCTCACAGCAGTAATAACCCTAAGGCAAGTTGGTACCAGGATTGTGGGGTATTGCTATGACGGACCCAACCATGTTGTTTTGGGGAGGATGTAAGGACTCTGGAACTTTAGCCTAGAAAAGCCACTGAGTATCGAGAGCTCAGTGAGCTGCTCTGTAGGAGCTTGGGAATAAGAATGTTGAGAGCAGTGCAGAAGATGGAGGCTGGCTTGGGAAGTTTCAGAGGAAAGCAAAGATCTACTGGGCCATTTGTGTGAAGAATCCATGGTGTCTGGTCAGCTGGGGCTGAAGAATCAGCTGTGATTAAGAGAGCAGCATCACTGAGGTGATGTCTTCTGGGAAATGTTTCTTCAGGGTCAGCACACAGAAGCTGTGTTCCAGAAGTGGCTAAGGTTGTGTAACTCCTGTTGCGGTTGGAGGGAGGAAAGAGGAGGGACATATGATATAATTATAATCTAAAAGATACAAGTAATGGGTTTTGTTAATTAAAATTGGCCTTTCCAAATTAAAAAAAAAAGAATACTATTTTAAAAAGTATTTAAAGCTGAGTGGTGTTGGCACGCCTTTAATCCCAGCACTTGAGAAGCAGAGGCAGACAGATCTCTGTGAGTTTAAGGCCAGACTGGGCTACAGAGTGAGTTCCAGGATAGCCAGGGCTACACAGAGAATCCTTGTCTCAGAAAACAAAAACAAACAAACAAAAAACACTTTAAAATTGAGAGGATTTAAGGTAAGGATGCATAAATAATCAAGGAGAGGGATGGAAATGCAGACATTTCTCAACAGACAGAAAACAACAATGGCGTGGTAGAAACATCCATCTAAACGGAAGGATTAAAGCTAGATCTTTACCTCACACCTGCCTAAAAATTAGTTCCAGGTTTATTAAAAGCACAAACATGAACATGCAAAGCTTCCTGAGTTTCAGAAGACTACTTTCCGGGTCTCTGTGCTCTGATGAAGCTATAGTTACACCTGTCTGACCACTGATTCATTACAGTTAATACATAAACTCCAGGCAGGCTCTTGGAGGACTTGAGAAGGCAGGGACTGTGATTCCACTTGTCAAAGGGGCCCTCCCTCTGACCGTGCCTCAGAATGTCAGTGAGGTGTGTCAGCCAGGGTCCTCCAGAGAAACAGACCTGGCAGAACATACATTAAGAGATTTATTCAGCCGGGAGGTGGTGGCACAAGCCTTTAATCCCAGCACTCACAAGGCAGAGCCAGGCGGATCTCTGAGTTCGAGGCCAGCATGGTCTACAGAGCAAGATCCAGGACAGGCACCAAAACTACACAGAGAAACCCTGATTTGGGGGGGAAAAAATAGAAGCTGCCCCAGCTTCCTTCAATGATAAAATATTCTATTTCAGGGAACTGATTTATCATTTCCCCAGCAAATCCCTAATCGGTAGGACAGAGTGGCAGGCAGGAAGTCCCAGAGGAGGTGGGTGCCACTGACCATGGTGAGGCTTTTCCCTCTATAAGCCCCAACTTCATTTTCCTCTTAAGGCCCTTCACTAGCTAAATGAGGCCTACCCAGATTACAGAAACCACAACTTTTAATTTAACTCAATGGATGAAGCTGTTAATCACATCTACAAAACACTCAGATTAATGTGGGGTAGCTGGGAACAATAGCCTACCAAGTAAATGCAGGAAATGAACCATCCAAGAGGGAAAAGACAGAGCAGGGAAATGGGTCAGTACTACTACAGCTCTGGAGAGGAAGATGGAGGCTGGAAGGTGAGAAGCAGTTGGATGGAGTGGGCAGTCAAGCCGTTATGATTTGCTGACGGACTGAATGTGGAGGTGAGAGACAGTGCAGAGGAGTCTCTGAGGGTTCAACCTAATCACTGCACTTGGAAAACTGCAGAAGTCGGCTGGGGTGGGGGCGGGGATTAGAGAAGCCTAGCCGCTTAGATGGCAAGTGGGCAGCCAGATGTAGGAACCTGGAGTTAGGGAAACAATTAGAGGGTAGCAATATCAGTGTGGAGGGTGGAGGCTGGGCCAGGTGAGTCTGGGAAAGCCTGGGAAACCGGAACAATGGGCCTGGGTGAGGCTGAGTGAGGAGTGGGGTTCACGGTGAGGAGTGTGGTGCACGGTGAACAATGCTGAGGGAGGAGTGTAGTGCACAGTGAATGAATGCAGTGAATGTGAAACTCGTGGTCTTGTGAGAAGAGATCATAATGAGGGTCTGTGGTAGTTTGACTGTAATTGGCCCCCATAAGTTCACAGGGGGTGGCACTGTTAGGAGGTGTGGCCTTGTTGGAGGAAGTGTGTCAGTGTAGGTTCCCTATGCTCAGGATACCGCCCAGTGAGCCTGACGATTTCCTGTTGCCTCTGAGTCAAGATGGAGGACTCAGCTCCACACCACATCTGCCTGCACGCCTATGCTCCCCATCACGGTGATACTGGACTGAGCCACTGAATTGTAAGGGAGCCACCCCGAATGTTTGCTCTGTAAGAGCTGCCATGGTCGTGGTGTCTCTTCACAGCAATAGAAACCCGAACTGAGACAGGGTCTTACAGGTTAACCAAGTCTATTCATTACTTTTCTGTGGCTGTGAGAAAATACCGTGACCAAAGGCATCTTAATGAAGGAAGGGCTGGTGTAGGCTTATGGTTCCAGAGGGGGAGTCCATAATTGTGGAGAAGGCAAAGCAGGAAGCCGAGAGATCATATCTTCAATTACAGCAGGAGACAGAGTGTGAAAACTGGATGTGGGGGTGAGACGAGAGACTCTTTTTTTTTTTTTTTTAAAGATTTATTTATTATGTACAGTGTTCTGCCTGCATGCCAGAAGAGGGCACCAGATCTCATCACAGATGGTTGTGAGCCACCATGTGGTGGCTGGGAATTGAACTCAGGACCTCTGGAAGAACAGCCAGTGATCTTAACCGTTGGGCCATCTCTACAACCCGAGACTATAGACTCTTAAGCCTGCCCCCAGTGACATGCTTCCTCCAGCAAGCCTCTACCTCCTAAAAGTTCCACAACTTCTCAGACAGCACCACCACCACCAACCAGGGACCAGGTGTTCAAACATGTGAGCCTATGAGGGACAGTTCTCATTCAAACCACCTCATCAAGGGACACAAGAAGTCAAGACATTGAGATCTCAAAATGAAAATAGCAGAGCTTGACCTTCGATGACCAAGAGAGGTGAGATGGTGGATGACAAGAGAGGTCTTTTATTGTTGATGATCTTTTATATTTATTTGTTGACTAACATATTTATTAATGGAGGGGCCATTCAACACAGCATGCAGGAAGGGGTCAGAGACAGAACAGTCATTTCTGTCATATGGATTCTGTGGGTCAAATTCAGCTCCTCAGGCTTGACTGCAGGGGCCTTTATCTGCTGCCCCATCTCACCAGTCCATCTGTATGTTTGTTTGAGACAGGGAAGGTCTCGTGTGTTCCAGGCTGACCAAAAACTTGAAATATAGCCAAGAATGACGTTGAACTTCTAAAGATTTATTTACATTTGGTTCCCAGCACCCATGTGGCCTCTCACAACCATCTGTAACTCCAGTTCCAGAGGATCCATTGCCACCTTCTGGCCTCCTTGGGCACCAGAAATGCACATGGTGCATGCACATGCAGACATGCAGGGAAAGCATGAAGGAAAATAAAAATGTCAAGCACACTAAAGTAAGCCAAGGAGTGAAATAATAATAAAAATGATAAGGAATGAAATAATAAGAGAAACGACAGGCACCGAGGAGATGGCTGGCTGGGGAAAGTGCTCTTTGTGCGAGCATGGGGACCCGAGTTCTCCACCCGACACCACGGAAAAGCAGCTGCAGAAGGGATGCCAATCATGGCGTTAGGGAGGCAGAGGCACAAGGAGCCTGGGACTTGCTGGCCAGCCAACCTAGCTGGTCAGTGAGCTTTAGGTTCAATGAGAGACTGTCTCAAACGTAAGCAAAGGGTGACAGATAAGGACAACTGATGTGGTGATATATTGTGTACCCTAAATGTGGTGATATATTGTGTACCCTAATAAACTTATCTGGGGATCAGAGGACAGAATCAGCCACTAGATTAGACATAGAGGCCAGACAGTGGTGGCACACACCCTTAATCCTATCACTTGGGAGTTCAAGGCCACACTGGGAGCAGAATCAGGCAGTGGTGACACACACCTTTAATCCTATCACTCGGGAGGCAGAGATCTGTCTGGATCTCTGTGAGTTCAAGGCCACACTAGGAGCAGAATCAGGCAGTGGTGGCACACGCCTTTAATGCCAGCACTTGAGATCTCATGCCTTTGCTTGGGAAGCACACACGTCTTTCATCCCAGGAAGTGACGTGGCTGGGTGGAGAACGGTATATAAGGCGTGAGGAGACAGGAACTAAGCGACAGTTCAACTGAGACCCTCAGGGGTGAGGACTCGAGACTTTCAGTCTGAGGATTCGTGGAAACGGGATCGGCTGAGGAGTTGGCGAGGTGAGGTTGGCTGTGGCTGTTCTGTTTCTCTGATCTTTCAGCTTTCACTCCAGTATCTGGCTCCAGGTTTTGTTTTGTTTTTTTATTAATAAGACCTTTCAAGATTCGTGTTACAAACTGATATCGCCCTTTGGCCTTCATATTCACACACACACACATACACACACACACACACACACACACACACACACACACACACACACAGAGCTCTTTAACTTAAGGCCATCTGAAGTTCTTTTCATGTAATGATACACACTGGTTTTAGAATGTGTATATTGAGATGGGGGCATTATTTAGATAAACTTTTTTCTTTCTTTTTCTTTTCTTTTTTTCCCCTTTTCTTTTTTGTTTTTGAGGCGGGATTTCTCTGTGTAGCCCTGGTGAACTAACATTTTTAAAGCATTGCTCTGCAAAAGGATCCCAAGAGGACAGAATGATGAGCTACATACCAGAAGACGCTTGTAAACCATGTAACCAACACACGACTAGCCATCCATCTAGAGCAAAGACAAAAAGATGGACGTACTATGTGTGTGTGTGGGGGGGGGCACATGAAAAATTTCAACATCATTAGCTTTTAGGAAATTGTAAATTAAAACCACAGTGACATCTATTAAAATGATTAAAATAAGCGGGGCATGGTAGCGCACGCCTGGAATCCCAGCACTTGAGAGGCTTATCCGAGGGACCTCAAGTTTGAGGCCAGCCTGAACCACAAGGAGACCTTGTCAAATGCTGGCCAGTATGGTGGCCCATCTCACTAGGTAGAGGGCCGACCAGCAGCTTGGCAGCTGCTTCAAAAACTCAGCAGAGACTTCCCTTGGCCCTCAATCCTTTGCGCTCCTGGGGGCATTTATCCCAGAGAAATAAGAGCAAGTTCACACAAATGTGGGTAAACAAATGCTCATAGCAGCTTTATTCATAGGAACTGCAAGTTGGAAATAACCCAGACATCCTTCAAGGAGTGGGTGGTTAGACAAATAGCGTTCCATTCGTCCATGGAGTCACTACTCTGCAACCAGAAGGAACGAACTGTCCTCATTTGAAGCCACTTGAAATGACTGGAAAACCATGCTAAATGCTGGGGGAGGATCCCCAAAGGTTACCGACTTCCAAATTCCATTTAATACCTAAAATTCCTTTTTTAAAGAATTTATTTTATTTGGGGTGTTCACTGCTAATTCCATCACTAGGAAGACAGAGGCAGGCAGACCTCAGAATTTGAGGCCATCCTGGTCTACAAAGCGAGTTCTAGGACAGCCAGGGCTGCACAAAGAAACCCTGTCTCAAAAACAAACAAACAAAAAAAAACCCACAAGAATTATATGTGTGCATGTGTGTGCATGTGGCATGTGTCCACAGAAGCCAAAAGATCACATCAGACCCCCTGAAACTGGAGTTATAGACAGTTGTGAGTTACTCAAGGAGGGTGCTGGGAACCAAGCTCCAGTTCTCTGCATGAGCAGCACGTGCCTTCAAGTGATGAGCCATCTCTTCAGACCCTCCCTTTTTTAAATATTCCGTTTATTTAGTGTGCTTGTACACACATGTGTATGCTTGTGTGTCCACACACAGGTGTCATGGTACACAGGTGAAGGCCAGATAACAACTCGGGGTAGCTGCTTCGCTTCTGGGCATCAAAACTCAAGTTGTCGGGCTTAGCAGCAAACACCTCTGCATGAGGAACCATCTTGCCGGCCCCCTAATATGTGATAGAGTTAAAGTGACGGAATTCCAGAAATGGAGAGCAGACTGTGGCTGCTAGGGCTTAAGGACAGGGTAAGGCTGGGGGAGCAGGTGGAGGTGGCTAGGAACGTTGTATTGTTGCGCAGGGCTGTTGTGCTGGGGAAAAAGCTTTGGATCTTGGCTGCAGTAGATCAATGCCTTACAACATCTGCAAGATGTCCCTGAGAGAAGAAACTGGTTAAAGGCCACTCTAGTTATTTCTGACGCTTGTGTGGGGATTTATAATTATCTCAGAATTAAAAGTTAAAGCTTTTAAAAGACACATAGGAGCTGAGCATATTGCTTACTGTGAGAGCATCTGCTTGCTAGCACACAAGAGGCCCTGGGTTCAATCTCTGGTACTCGTGAGTGTGTGTGTGTGTGTGTGAGAGAGAGAGAGAGAGAGAGAGAGAGAGAGAGAGAGAGAGAGAGAGAGAGAAAATGCAACCCCTAACTTTGCATTGGATTTAACAGGCATAAATCTCATTAAAATGTTAAAACCCGCCAGGTGCGGTGGTGCACGTCTTTAATCCCAGCTCTTGGGACGAAGAGGCAGGCGGATCTCTGTGAGTTTGAGGCCAGTCTGGTCTGTCTACAGAGCTAGTTCCAAGACAGACAGGGCTGTTCACAGAGAAACCCTGTCTCAAAAAAATAA
>CABHPH010157397.1:17325-61760 GCA_902168325.1 Peromyscus nudipes | reverse complement strand
GGCACTCACCAACCTAAGACAGAGCACCTGTGTGGCCTGGGCAGGTGTCTCCATGACGGGTAAGGTGACCTGCTGACGTCCCACACAACCCAAGTCAGAAGCTCATTTTTTAATAAAAGAGGGACCTGTAGGGCCCTGGCCCCCGTTTTGGGTAACTGTTGTCTTGCTTGCGCACCTTGACCTTGATATTCTCCCTATGCTAATTCCCTGCCAGGTTCCACCCTCCTGAATGCTTAAGAGAAGTTCCTTGTCTGTGTATCCTGAATAATGGGCATTAACAGATTAGAAGCAAGATCGTAAAACATCAGTAGTGAACTTCTGCCCTCCGGGGTCCTCCCATTGTGCTGTAAGCCTGTATTTAAGACCTCCTCCCCCCCCTCAATAAATGACATTTGGCATTTAAAATTAAAATATATATATATATATAAAATTGAATGAATACTGTGAATGTAATCTATGAATACCACAAATGTGATTAATATCATGAGTGTAATTAATGAATATCATGAATGTAATTTAAAAAATAAATTAATTAAAAAAAAATGAGGGTCTCTTTCCTTTCCACTGCCGTTTCCTCAGGGATTGCAACACTGCCTGGGTGACAATTATTTAAATTAATTACTGAAACCATCTGTTGAAGGAATCACTAAAGACACAGCAGAGAACATGGTGAGTTTCAACTGCCTCCCAGCTTAGAACAATGCATACTAAGGAAGAATCCTTAGGATGAGAGCAACAGGCAGGGTGTGGTCTGAGTGCTCCTGTGGGGTACAGTGACTGGAAGGGCTGGAGCAAACTGACCATCGGGAGGAGGTGGCTTCACCTCTAGCTTCAGCTGATAGATGCCATTCAGGACACACCCCATTAAGCTGAGACACGAACAGAGACAGAATTCAAGTGCATAGGCACAATAAGGTTTCTAGCAGGCACACTGCAGAGGTGAAGTGAAAAGGAGAAATTAATTTCAATAACTGACCCAGGTACTGAAGTGTCAGAAATAAAATTGAATTTATTTAACCCAACATGCTTATGTTTCAAAATTCTGGGGGGATGGGGTGGGGAGTGGGATTGGTTTTTGGCTTTTTCAAGACAGGATTTCTCTGTGTAGCCTTGGCTGTCCTGGAACTCACTTTGTAGACCAGACTGGCCTCGAACTCACAGATATCCACCTACCTCTGCCTCCTGAGTACCAGGATTTAAGGTGTGCGCCACCACCACTCAGCTCAATATGTAATTTTTGACAAGTATTTGTGGGTTGGTTTTTTTCATGCTACGTGTATGGCACCCTATAGGTCATAGAACATTACATTCAAGCTCACCATAGCACAAGGGCTCAGAGCTACCTGAGGGGCAACCATGGTGACAGTGAACCATGGTGACAGTGTCTGGAGTGTTTAATTGTCTAAACCCTCTTCCTGTGACTTATCTACTCATTTTCCAACAGCCTACAAAGTTTTAATAGCAAACTTTACAAGAAAACCAAGGCCCAGAGCTGTTAAGGGAATTAGCCACAGCCTTCCCGCCACACAGGCAGAGAACTAGGGTTCAAATCCTGCCGATTTTGACCATCATGGGTAGCTTTAGGCACTTGTCCAGTGAGAACCCACAGCCTGCAGTGAGGGTGATACCGGCTCCACCTTAAAGAAATAACAAAGCACAGGGCCTTGGACAGAGATACTTCTTATAGCTGGCTGAGGCCAACACACATGCTCATAACTGACCTAAAGACCAAGAATACGTGATGGTGGATTGGTCAAACCGACACAGGACACTTGTGCCACCTCCTCCAAGGTGCAGGGAATATCAGAGAAGAGATGTAAGAGCCAGAGCATCAGGGGGTATGCAAACAAAAGACGTCCTCCGACCATGGCACTTACAAACTCACTGTGGCTGTGGTGACCTGCATCAGACTAGACCGGCTGAGATTTCTTCACAGATGGGGAGGGCATGAGGGAGTCCCTCTGTGAAAGACCGCAGTTCACGGTTACTATGGGAGAGGGTACCGTTTTCTTTAGGGCTGTAACTGCTGCCAAGTTATCCATGCTCCAGGAAATTACACCCCACTCATGTTTATGTGAGCATTCTTAATTCAGCTCAATGGGTAACACACAAAAAGATGGTTTAAAAGCAGGAAGGAAGCCGGGCGGTGGTGGTGCACGCCTTTAATCCCAGCACTTGGGAGGCAGAGCCAGGCGGATCTCTGTGAGTTCGAGGCTAGCCTGGGCTACAGAGTGAGATCCAGGACAGGCTCCAAAGCTACACAGAGAAGCCCTGTCTTGAAAAAAAAAATGGAAGGAGGCTTATTGAGAAAAGGCGTGTCAGCAGGAGGGGGTGGGAGGTAATGGGGGTGAAAACCACTGAAATTCACTCCATGCAGGAAACTGTCAAAGAACTTTATTTAATAAAAAAAAATTTTTTTAAAGACAAATAGTCGAGTCCTTGTCAGTGAGCCTAGACCACTGGCACACATACAAAAAAATCTCTAAATATAAGGTAGCAAGGAGCCCATGAGAAAGATATTTTTTAAAGAATTTACCAAAATGCTTATTTATTCAGAACCATGATTTCTGATCTGCTGAGACTAAATGATTTATCTGAGAGGCTCAGGCTCTGGAATGTGCCTTTGCGGCTGACTGAACCGCTGCTGAAGAGATGCGTCAAACTGAATCAGAGAGAGAAATGCCTCCCAAGTCGAGATAGCCCTGACATTCCGTGAACGATGAAGCCAGAATAATAATCAACTCCAGAGAAGAGAAACTAATAAAAATCAAAAACACTGGGGGAGTCTCATCATGAAGCATCCAAGCGAAAAAACTCAGCACCCCAGGCCAGACAGGCAGAGGCCGATGGGTAGGAAAACACAGTGAAAGGTCATGAAGCCGTGACAGCTGGGAGTGGTTCACCAGCAGGATTTTTAAGACTAAGACCTTCTCTGTCTGTGCCTATGGCTTCCCCGATTCTGGAATCAGTGATACCCATCCCCCCACTGATCCAAGCCCCATAACACTGGCCAGAGACTGGAGATGTAAACTCAAGAATGGAGGAGAGCAACGGTCTTTAATCCAAGATCATGAGGCAGAAGAGAGAAGAGCAGTTCAGCACACACCGCACACACCGCACACGCAGCACACACAGCCTGAAGAGTGACCATTCACCTGTAAAGTCCAGACAATGGTGCTTCACTGCCTACTTCTCCGTACATGGGTGTCCAGCACCATTGTCTCCCAAAGACAATCATTGTCTTTCCTTCCAGACTCCATTCCACTTGCTTCATCTTGCATTACCCATCTCTGTAAATAATATCACTGAATATTCATTGTAGACAACTACCTGTGATAGATCCCTATACACACACACATACACACACCCCAGACTAACTAGTTCAGAATCCTTGACCATGCCACACCCCTCAGACTAACTAGTTCAAAACCCTTAACCATACACACACACACACACACACACACACACACACACCAGACTAATTAGCTCAGAACCCATGACCATACACACACACACCAGACTAACTAGTTCAGAACACTTGTCCATGCACACACACACACACACACACACACACACCAGACTAATTAGCTCAGAACCCATGACCATACACACACACACCAGACTAACTAGTTCAGAACACTTGTCCATGCACACACACACACACACACACACACACACACCAGACTAACTAGTTCAGAACACTTGTCCATGCACACACACACACACACCAGACTAACTAGTTCAGAACCCTTGTCCATGCACACACTCACACCCCAGACTAACTAGCTCATGACCCTCCTGGTGCCTGACTCCTCCTCCTTTTTGGTTCACTGTAACTAGAAAGATCTCCTCTCCGTCTCACCCTGCGCTGCATGTTCTAGCTTCACTGCTCCTCATAACTTAATATAAAGCATACCCCATGACGGACGGGGTTCTTACCACAGCCCCCACCTCTCCACTCGCCCCTCCCCATCCTCAACTCTCCCCCCTCTGGCCCCTTCCTCTCCTCAGCTACTGTTGCTCCACCCTCTACCCATCCTCTGGGCAGTGGCTTCGTTGATGCTTTCCTTCCTCAGCCCTCCCTGCCCTCACATGTATGAGATGGGTGCCCATGGCACCCACGCTTTTTGTTGTTGTTGTTGGGGTTTTTTGTTGTTTTGTTTTGTTTTGTTTTTTTTCGAGACAGGGTTTCTCCGTGTAGTTTTGATACCTGTCCTGGATCTCGCTCTGTAGACCAGGCTGGCCTCGAACTCACAAAGATCCGCCTGGCTCTGCCTTCCATGTGCTGGGATTAAAGGTGTGCGCCACCACTGCCCGGCCTCCACCCACGCTTCTTATGCTGAGTACCTCTCTGCAGGGCCTACATCCCACTTAACTCTAGCTCCTACCAAACCATTAGCTCTAAGTAGCTACGCTAGATTCTTCTGTTCATGCTTTCATCTCCAGTGTCTGTGGAGAGTAAGCCATGCCAGTTAAGTACACATAGAAATGT
The DNA here is from genome assembly GCA_902168325.1 of Peromyscus nudipes. Classification (NCBI taxonomy): domain Eukaryota; kingdom Metazoa; phylum Chordata; class Mammalia; order Rodentia; family Cricetidae; genus Peromyscus; species Peromyscus nudipes. The sequence continues at coordinate 57,268 of CABHPH010157397.1, read as the reverse complement.
CTAACGCTAATGGATAAGTTATGCTCATTTTCTCCCAACTTAAAAATGTGTCTGTCCTCATAGACTTTGACAAATGTTTCCAGGAAAGTGAATGGTCAGGCAACCAAGATTTGGTTCCATATCTAAATGACAATTTGGTGGGTCAGTAAGATGTCCTCATGAAATGCCAAGAGTTTGGAGCTGATCATATGTGAGTAGACACACCTAGGTGACCAGAACCCTGGAGGCACTGGCCTGGGCAGCAGGGCCTCATATCCCCTACCTCCCTTCCTATCACAGGACATTGAATGTCCGATTTTCCCATGTGAGTTGGTGGGACACACATCTGCCTCTTGCCTCTTAGTACCTGCCTCCGATTGGTTGGGTTCTATGACTAATCAGTTAACTAAGGAGGAGAAAATGAAGTATTTTCCTCTTCAGAAAATATGAAAAGCATGGAAATGAGACTGGACCGACAGCCCACCATTTGTTGCTATCACTTTGCTCTCCTCTAGCTCTGTTGGGGAAAGGGAATTGGGCTTCTCTGACAGCCTGATGGATGGTGACATAATTGCAATAATCCTCTCCCCTTGGGGGCAAAGGAAAGAAGGAAACTTCATAATGAAATGACTGTGCCTCAAGATCTAATCACTAGCGTCATTCTCTTGGCACTGCTCAGGTCCAGGACCCTGGAAATAAGAGGCATATTTCAAGCATGCCCAGCACTGTTGTTAATGCTCTATTTTCTAAATTGTCTTGAAAATCGATGAGGCCTGCAGCAGACTGAGCCAAGTGTGAAGGCTTTAGAAACACTATCAGAATACACACACACACACACACACACACACACACACACAGAGCACACCAACAGAGAGTTCAGCTCCATTTATCACACATAATTATGAATCTCATGCCTCCATTTTTTTTGTTTATTTTTGTTTTGTTTTTCAACTTTTTTTTTTCTTTTTTCGAGACAGGGTTTCTTTGTGTTGCTTTGCGCCTTTCCTGGATCTCGCTCTGTAGACCAGGCTGGCCTCGAACTCACAAAGATCCTCCTGGCTCTGTTGTTTTGTTTTTCGAGACAAGGTTTCTCTGTGTAACATTCCTGGCTGTCCTGGAACTCACTTTGAAGACCAGGCTGGCGAGATCCACCTGCCTCTGCCTCCCAAGTGCTGGGATTAAAGGCATGCGCCCCACTGCTCAGCTTCATGTCTCTAGTTTTAAAAATCTTAAGTCTCCAAACCAGTCTTTCCCTATAATGCTATGGTGGAGTTCAGGGGGTGAAAAGAACTTTCCTCCATTCACACTTTCCCATAGCCAGAACAAATAAAATGCTTGTGACACCCCCCACCCCACTCCCCTTTGTACTCTGCCCCAAGTCTCTCTTGCTTTCTGGTAGATTTCTCAGCTAAGGTGGTATCAGCGCTAAGTTCCAAGTACAAGCCATAAAAAGGGGTAGAAGCCTCTTAATTTTCAGTAACAAGAAGATCCCACACAGGGAATGGCATTTAACAGTGTCATGAGGAGCCAGGTCCTTCTTTCTCCATTTTCTGCTCAGCTGTCTTCTGAGTAGGGACAGGCCTCTTCAAGCCACTGTGTTCAAAACAGAACCAAGGAGAAAGAAGAGAAGGCACCTCATTGCAAGCATCTCTCTTCAGTGTTTTTTATTTTTAAGTTTTATGTGTTTTTGCCTGTGCGTGCATGCAGTACCCACTGAGATCAGACATGGGTGTCAGATCCACTGGAACTAGAGTTACTGACAATTGTGAAGCCTGTGGGGGCTGGGGATCAAATTCTGGTCCTCTGGAAAAGCAGCCAGGGCTCTTAGTCACTGAGCCATCTCTCCAGCCCTGTTCTCTCTTTTTAAAGAGGAAGAGATACAATGGAAGTTTCCTCCACAGACTTCCTCTTTAATCCCATTGGCCAGTACCTGGCATTTTCTGCTTGGAGAGTTGTTGATCAGATCTGCTGGCCAGAGAGAAAGGCAAGAGGGGCTGTGGGGGAGACAGCCACTAGACTGTGGAGCGTAGGGGTTCAATTCGGGGCAATTGCCATTTGTTTGATTGACTATCTAGCCATACAATCCAATTTAGCTTCTCTTAGTAAGAAAGCCAACATTTTATCTCATCCCATCAGATTCTTGCATCTTCTTTTCCTATTATTTCCAAGCTCAGAGCAAGGGATGGAACATGATTACTTACTGTCCCTGCCAGAGGGGCACTGTTGACCAGCAGGGAATCAGACACCATCCATTTGGAGCCTTGTATAGTTTATTTGGAAAGCAAGAGGACTGGATGGGAATTTCCTGAAGGCTCCTTTCAGCCCCAAGAGCCCATGCTCCTGTGCCTGTGTTCAAATGCTTCCCAGGGGGATTGACGCACAGCAGCTAAGACATGTTAGGAGAGGGAAATGGCTGACTCACACTGACTCCCTTTGGCCTTGGGGAATTAAAAGTAGCAAATTACAACGATCTTTCAAACTACATCAACTTGATAAAAACAAGAACTGGTGTGTAGGTTTCAGCATGTTCTTCTAGGTAGTCCTGTAATGGATTACAAGAAAATTACTGGTCCCTTGAAAATGAGATGTTTAAGGAAAACTAAACAAGGCACTTAAATGGATTTTGCCTCTATCTGTGTATTAAAATTAATATTCTAGTGTCTACAGAGCATAGTACAACACACATTTGCAGGGCTTAAAACAAATCTTTCCCAACCAAACATCAGCCTATGCTAACCCATGCTCAACAACAACAACAATAATAATAACAGCTCACATTTTTAAAGACTTGTTCTGTGTTCAATACAGGCCAATTATTAAGCAGCATTCTCTTTCATTGTTCACAATAATATTGCTATACTATTATTTCTATTTTATATATGAAGAAACTAAAGCTACATAACCTGCCCAAGGGCTTATTGCCCAAAGTGGTGGGGCCAGAATTTGAACTTGGTCCGTGTATAGATCCTATCCCCTTGACCATTATGTTCTATTGCTTTGATAATATTTTAATGTTACCTTTATTTTTTACATTTCTACTTTGCACTATTATACAGATTATACAGAGTCTTTTCTCTCTATCTGTATATCTGTTAGTTAATATAAAGACGACAGGCAGACAGACAGACATATGGGATAAAACAGGGGGCTGGAGAAATGACTCAGAGGTTAAGAGCCCTGGCCATTCTTGCTGCAGAGCTGGGTTCTCAGCACAGCTCTTTGCAACTCCAGTTCCAGGAGCTCTGTCACCCTCTTCTGGCCTCTATAGATAACCACACACACACACACACACACACACACTTGACATATATACACAGAGACATATATACATACACACAAAATTAAAGTTAAAGCCAGGTGGTGCTGGCACACACTTTTAATCCCAGCATTTGGAAGGCAGAGGCCAGGCTGGTCTACAGAGCGAGTTCCAGGACAGTCAGGGCTCCACAGAGAAACCCTGTCTCAAAAAATCAAAAAAAAAAATTAAAAACAAACACATAAAATTAAAGTTAAAAATAGAAAGAAGGGGAGGATGGATGGAAGGAAGGAAGAAAGGAAAGGAGGAAGGAAGGGAGACAGAGTTCTTGACTAAATTTCCCTGTTCCTCCAGCATACCCTACGTTCACACACCACTGTGCCCTAGCTTACAGTGCTCTCTCCATCTGGAGCCTCCTCTTCCTCTTCCAGGAACATGTGCAGCCATCACTGTAGCTAGAGTTTTCCTGCCGGGCCCACAGTCAGGACAAATCTCTCTCACCTGCCAGTCCCACAGCCGCTCAGACCCAACCAAGTAAACACAGAGACTTATATTGCTTACAAACTGTATGGCCGTGGCAGGCTTCTTGCTAACTGTTCTTATAGCTTAAATTAATCCATTCCTATAAATCTATACCTTGCCACATGGCTTGTGGCTTACCAGCATCTTCACATGCTGTTTGTCATGGTGGCGGCTGGCAGTGTCTCCTCAGCCTTCCACTTTCCAGAATTCTCTCCTCCTTGTCCCGCCTATACTTCTTCCTGCCTGACCACTAGCCAATCAGTGTTTTATTCATTGACCAATAAGCAACATGTTTGACATACAGACCATCCCACAGCACATCACATCCATCTTCACATGGGAAACAAATAGTTTACAAGGGAATGAGGGTCAGAATAGAACAGAACTTGCCAGCCATGGCTCATGCCTATGATTCAGGAGGATTATTAGCTTTAGTTTGAGGCCAGCCTGGGCTACAGAGGGATATACTGACTTGAGACTTACTCATCAACCAGGATCAGCTAACAGCAGCCCTGAAATCTCTGTGACACAACACAATGGAATTACTCACAGTCAGCAGAAACTGTAAACAGGGCTTTGCAATTTGAAAGACAATTCTAATGAAGGTGGCTTTTATCTCAGAGTTTTACACCCAGCCAAAGCCTCAACTGACCATGAGTATATAATACAGAAATATTCAGACATGCAAGCTCTCAAAAAAGTGCATATTTCATGTGCTTCTTCTCAGTCCTCTACCAAACTGGAGGGGGGGGAAGGGGGGGGAGGGAATGGCATTTGATGGAGAGTGACAAGGAAATGGGACGGACGGTGGCCTGCCAAACCTCCATGCCCTGGTTTATAATGCTCTCTTGTTTCCCATAACACAAAGTCTATAAGCAACATTTAAAATGTATAAATCAAAAAGAAGCAGTAAAAGTGTATCACTTGGAAATGGAGGAGTAAATTACAAGAAAAACTGTTTAAAAGAGTTGAAAATATTTGGCCCAGTGTCACAGAACTTGGAGATGAGTGAAACAGAGAGAATATCATGCTTTAAATGGAAGTTTCTGTCCTGCCAGCAACTCCCAAATACCTGGCAGCTGCTTCCCAAATTACCACACAGAGGGGTATACCAATTATAAATGCTTGGCCAATGGCTCAGGCTTATTATTTACTAGCTCTTACACTTAAATTAACCCATTCCTATTCATCTATTTATTGCCATGTGGTCCATGGCTTACCAGTCCTCCAGCATCCTGCTTCTTAGGCAGCTCATGGCATCTTCCTCGACTCTGCCCCTCTTCCTCTGAGTTCTTAGTTTGATTCTTCTGCCCAACTTTATCCTACCTTGCCATGAGCCAAAACAGCTTTATTATCAACCAGTGAGAGCACCACACATTCACAGTGTGCGGAAGGACCATCCCACAGCATCATACCTTGCTATAACTTATTCTCTTATGGAAGAGAATAACTGAACTCCAGTTGAGAGGTTAACTCAATATGATCTACCTTAAAAGAGAAAGCATTTCAGAGCTTCAGTCTGGCTTTGCTAACTAGGTTGATGGTTATAGCAGTGGTCAGAAGAGCGGAGAGGATAGAATTGAGGGCAGGTGAGTTTAGTACACCTTGACTTATAAACAATGCAAACTTAGGAACCAGAGAGATGGTTCAATGGTTAAGAATACTGACTGTTCTTCCAGAGGACCAGGGTTCAATTCCCAGCACAGACATAGCTCCAGTTCTAAGGGATCCAATGCCCTCTTCTGCCCACCAAAAGCACTGTGTTCAGGTGATAAACAATACCAGTCTTTGGGTAGAGATGTCCACTCACGTGTAGACACATAAGTAGCCTCCAGAGAGCTCAGAATAAGAGAGAAAACAACTGTGCTGTCTACACACAAGCTGATGGAAACCCCTGAGGGTGGACAAGACCTTCTGGAAAGACAAGTGGTTTTTAAAAAAAAAGGGGGGGCAAGAAATTAAATCAAGAGTCCATAGCTTAGTGCTCAGCTGATGTTGGTCTAAGAGCTTATTTCCTCAAGACTCCCACAGCTCCTTGACCTAACAATCTCCATTTTAAAGTCTGTCTGTCTTTCTCTCCACATTAGATACAATAAACTTGAAGTTATAGACCAAATGGCTTAGCTTTTTGGTTCAAAAACACAATTAAGACTATTTACATGTTCAATAAACTATATTAAAGTGTTTGTAGTTGTGAGCTGCCATATGAGTTCTGAGAATGGAACCTGGGTCCTCTGCAGGAGCAGCAAGTGTTCTTAATTGCTGAGCTCTCTCTCCAGTACCCAACTTAAGCATTCTTACCTAAAAACCACATCTCTTCTCTCTGCCTTCTCTATTTACTCACATCAGAGCAGAAACCTGGTTCCAGCAGCATAGTGTCTGCCTGAACTTGAGACAGGGTGGGGAAAAGAGAGAGGAGAGTTAATGGGTATAGAGGTGCATTTTGATAGAAGAAATCATTTCTAGTGTTCTATGGCATGGAAGGATGGATGACTTTGGCAGAACACAAATAAATGTATACTTCAAAGCAGCTAATAAGGAGATTTTTTTAAGAACATTCCCAACATAAACAAATGATAAATGAGAAGAGAGAAATGTCAGTTTCCATGACCTAACTGTCACATACTGTACAAGCACAGGGAAGCGTCATCACGTCATCACATCATCACACTCTATTGCACTGACATGTAAAAGCTACTATATAACCATCAAAAAGAAAAATAAATAAATAAAAATCTAGTTTCCGGACTCTACTCATCAGGAAAAGTGACACATCTCATATCTCACCCTAGTTCTCTCTAAAACCAAACTTGAGTACCACACAGCCTCTCTGCGCTCTCACTCCCCCTCCACGGGGCCGGGACGGCACAGGTGAAATCTGCCCCCTCCTGGAGGTGCCACCAGTGTGAACATCTCAGATGGGAAGAGAGAGCGGCTCAGATGAGAGCGCCTCCTCCGGTGATCTGTGATGGCCACTGGCCCTGGAGATGTGTCGCGCGGCTCCAAAGAACTTCAATTTCACAGAACAAGAGATCTGCTTGCAAAGACAGTGAGTGGGGTTTTGTCCTTGTGGAGAGGGACCAGGCGAGAAGCCAAAGCTCAGTGTCAAAGCCAGGGGTTCTCTCCCTCCCTTAAACAGCTCCTTGGAAGATGGGACTTGTGTTCCCTGTCACGAAACGAAAGAGCTGGAGAGGAAGGAAGGGCGGGTGACATTTTATCTTGGAAAAGACAGTGGCAGGGTAGGCTCTTGCCCCAGGTGTCTGTAATCTGGTCCCCGACACTGTGTTTTGCTGGGGTCCTTAAGTAAACACAAATCCCAGTGGCGGTCTGTGATTAACCAGTTCCGGGAACCCAGGCGCCAGCAAAGGACAAACACAAGCCTGAGTTCTGTGCTTCATCTTCCAGAACACGACTCGGGACACCTGAGAAGGGGCCATGACTAAGCCAACCCTGGAGCCCCAGTGGGACAGTCAGCATGTTAAGGGAATTCTCTCACCCAGAAGCTAGAGACCAGATGCTCACGAGCTATTTTCCACCTCACAACAGAAAACTAAACAACGCCATTACCACCGATGATGTCATACAAATAATGTGCCCATATGCTACAGGCCTTGAAAATTAGCACAGCTCTTTTAGAAAACAATTTTCCCCTAGGTCCCAACAGTCACAAAAAGCTCTCTACCTGCCCACCCTGCCAGTCTGTCCTGAAGGGTAGGAGAGGAGGAATCTAACATGAGAACTTGAACAACAACAAAAAAAAAATTATTACATAGTTTTATAAAAATAACAATAGGAAACATCTTACCCCACATGAGAATAGGAAACTATTAAGTTATTGTCCATTCACACAATGAAATAGTATTTATCAATTAAAGTTATAGGAACTATACATATGAAAAAAGCATTTGATATAGGTTAGAAGCAAGCAGAATGCAAAAAAATACATGAAAATGGTATAACTCCTTTTTTTTTTTTTTTTTTTTGAGACAGAGTTTTTCTGTGTTACTTCCCTGGCTGTCCTGGAACTTGCTCTGTAGACCAGGCTGGCTTCAAACTCACAGAGATCCACCTGCCTCTGCCTCCCTAGTGCTGGGATTAAAGGTGTGTACCACCACCATCTATCTGGCTGCTCCATCTTCTTAACAAGTGTATCAGCCAGTGGACAAGGGCGAGACATTTTATGAAAAGTGGAATTGAGGTGTATGTGTGTGTTTGTTTGTGTCTGTGTGTGTGTGTATGTGTGTCTGTGTCTATGTAAATGTGTGTCTATTTGTATGTCTGTGTGTGTGTGTGTGTGTGTATCTCTGTCTGTATGTTTGCATCTGTGTGTGTCTGTGTCTGTGTGGATGTGTGCATGTGTGTGTGTGTCCCCCCCTTCTCTGGGATGTTAGGAGGACAGAGGTCAATGTTAAGTGTCTTTCTCAATTGTGTTCCAGCTTATTTTCTAAAACACAGTGTCCCACTGGAGCTCACTGCTTGGGCTATGCTGCCTGGCCAGCCAGCCCCCAGGATCCTCCTTTCTCAGCCTCCCTGATGCTGGGAATACAGGCACACAGTGCTGTGACCAGCATTTACACAGGTTCTGGGCATCAAACTCAGGTCTTCATACTTGTGGCTTACCATCTACTTCCCCAGCCCTGGAAATTGATAATCTTTTCTTTAAGGTTAGTAAATTGTGCTAACAACAAAATAGGATTATTTCAAACCCCCAGTGTGTGAAAGTTATCACACTATATAATACCAGAGTGGGGGAAAAAACTTAGCCTGTCAAAGCCCCAGTGGTAGAAAAGCTCCAGGAAAAGACATGGCTTTGTCTCTTTCTCTGAGAATCTGCCTGCTCTCTCCTCTTTAGCTTACCAATTTTCTCAAACAGAAGCTGCCATCATGGTCTCAAGATGGCTGTAACAATGACTGTTACATCATGGCTTTCCATTTCACATCTGTTAAGGGAATGACACTCTGGGCTAGAGAGGTGGCTCAGTGCCTAAGAGCACTTGCTGCCCTTGCAGAGAACCTGGGATTTGATTCCCAACATCCATATGGTGGTTCACAAAAGTCTGTGACTCCAGTTCCAGGGGATCTGGCACCCTCTTCTAGCCTCCACAGGCACCAGGCATGCAGAGCATGTACATACACACAGTCAAGATGCTAATACACATAAATAAAAATAAAGACACAAATAAAAATAAATACAGCACTCCAGAGGCAGAAGCAGGCGGATGTCTGTGAGTTCGAGGCCAGACTGGTCTACAAAGCGAGTTCCAGGAAAGGCACAAAGCTACACAGAGAAATCCTGTCTTGAAAAACCAAATAAATAAAGTAAATAAATAAATAAATAAATACACATTAAAAAAATAAAATACATCTTTAAAAGTATCTTAGAGAACTAGGACAGCAAGGTCTACACAGAGAAACCCTGTCTCAGGGAGAAAAGTATCTTAGAGAGAGAAGCAGGGGCAGAATGAGTCACAGTCTCTGTTATCATAGAATAAATCATTCCCTTCCATCTGATCAGACTTCCTTAGTCCATATGACTACTTTGATCCAATCACTGATAAGCAGTATGTGTGATGGGTTCGAATGAGAATGGTTCCCTCAGCTCACATGTTTGAATACTTCAGCCCCAGTTAGTGGAACTGTCTGGAAAGGATCAGGAGGCATGGCCTTGTTGGAGGTGTGTCACTCAGGGGCAGGCTTGGAGATTTCAAAATCTCATCCGTTATCAGTGAGTCTCTCTGCCTTTGCTTGTGGATCAAGTTGTAAGCTCTCAGCTGCTGCTCCAGGACCATGCCTGCCTGTCTACTGCCATGCTCCACACTGTGATGGTCATGGACTCTAACCCTGAAAGCCCCAAATAAATGTTTTCTTTCAGAAGTTGCCTTGGTCACGGTGTCTTACCACAGCAATTGAAAAATAACTAAGACAGGATGAAATTCCATGATTGACTCATGCGTCAGGACCCCTCACCACAGGTTTTCACAACTGTGTGTGGAAACAGGAGGGAGGAGGGATTGACGTTAGGACAGTGAGCCACCACCACTAAAATCCTTGACTCCCAAGGAAGTCCTGCAGCCCAGGGAAGTCTTTCTTGGAGAGTAACTGACCTCTTGGGATCCAGAAACACAATCACTTTCTTAAGTTGCTTCCTGAATCAAATACCACACTAAGACAGGGTGGGGGCTGCTTCAACATTCTCCTCCTGTGGGATCCTGAGCACCAAGAGAAAGGAAGCTAAGGATCCACCAGAAGGGAGGAGATGATGGAAAGAAGAATTCAAGCAGACAGCACATAGATCCGACTTTGCCAGTGGGCTTGGAGACACGAAACACCTCCAAAGACGATTGTTCCTGCGTTCATCAGAGATTTCATAGAAGACAGGCACTAAATGAAACACAACAGTATAAGACTGATGCCTGATATTGTGTTGCCAGCCATGGAATTGAATGAACACACAACCAGCCAATGGCAGAGCTGGGCTGGCTCTAGGTGGAGAGTCCAAGCTGGAGCAGGCAGCTCCTTTTGCTGCGAAACTGTCCCTGTGGATTTCTGAGCGGGGTGGTCAGGTTCCTTTCTGGCATGCATTGTGGCACACAGTTGACACCTGCCCTTCTGGCTAAGCTTCCTTCATCTAGAGCAGTGGTTCTCAACCTTCCTCACACCACGAATACAGTTCCTCATGTTGTGGTGACCCCCAACCATAAAACTGTTTCATTGCTACTTCATAACTGTAGTGTTGCTATTGTTAGGAATCATAATATAAATATCTGTGTTTTCTGATGGCCTTAGGCAACTCCTGTGAAAGAGTTGTTCAACCCCCAAAGGGATCGAGACCCCCTGGTTAAGAATGGCCAATCTAGGGGTTGGGGATTTAGCTCAGTGGCAGAGTGCTTGCCTAGTAAGCACAAGGCCCTGGGTTCAGTCCTCAGCTCCAAAAACAAACAAACAAACAAACAAACAAACAAACAAAACAAACAAGAATGGCCAATCTAAAGCAAAATTTTCAAGACTTAAATATCCATAAGAAGATGTTAAAATGTTAAAATAGGTTGAGGTATAGATAATAGATGCAAATAAATGTCATATAATAGGAACTGAGTCACTCAAGAGAATTACAGCGACTCCTGCTTCTGAGCCCTGAGAGAAGCTGCTTTCCAGGTTATCTGTCGTGAGAGGGGGGTAAGCCCTTAGGCTGTGCCTCAGCTGCTTCCTACCGAAGGTCAATGGCATGGTACCAAAGAGTCCAATAAAGAGAAGCTGACTTTACCAATGAAGGGCCAACAAGAAGTTTAAGAGCATGTGTCTTGTGGTTGATGTTTTCTTTCAAGAATGGAAAGCAAGCTAGAGAGAGAACAGACCTGGTGGGATGGGGGGGGCATAGAGAATGAGTGAGCGTCACTGAGCGGAATGGAGGCAGAGGGTTGGAGCTGAGTGAGTTGCCAGCCAGACTGCAGTGGGTGAGGCTGAACCCAGTTTTGCAGGACACCACTTCCATCTGCCTGATCCCTTTCCACAGCAATCAGTGACCCAGGCCAGTAGCAGCAGAGAAGGCAGAGAGGTGAGCAGCTAGGATAAGAAGGCCTACAGGCCAGACAAAGGGCTGGGGTTAGAGAACAGTATTGGCAACAGCATTAGAGTGGAAACAAGGTAGCTGTCTGAAGAGATAGACCAGGGAGAAGAAAAGCGAAAGGGCTGATGGACCATAGTCCTGGCAGCAAGAGACATGCCCAATTTATCTTTGAATGCCCAGCAAGCAGCATAGTAGATGTTCAATATATGCTTATATTATGTATAAATGATACAAATGAATGAATCTGCCTTCACACAGAGAAGTTAGCACACACAGAGAGAGCTCTATATTCCACACTAGAAGACCAGGGTCATCGTTATACAAAATTCCCCATTATTATTATTCTTTCTTGGTTCTTTGGATTATTCATTGATTCCTTTCTCCATCCTTTAAGATTTGAAACATTTATTCTTGATCTTCATTACAGGGAACTTAAGTGAAGACAGGAAACTACCAGGAAGGCTTGTAGAAAATAAATTTCCTTGGTAATATAGTGACCTACATAAAAGAAACTCTTCTTTCTTGACTCAGCAATCTGAGAGTATGATGTCTGGAGCTATGGCAGCCATCTTGCATGCAGGAGGAGACAAGCTTGTAAATGAAAGCCAGTGTGGTAAAGAGTTATCCCCAAGCCACTGAAGCATGAAATGATCCAGTTGCCAGCTATCTTATTATAAATGTCTTCATCACACAGGCCACTGCTTCCTGTCTGAGGCAGCTATCTGACATGATAAGACCTACAGAGCACAATCAGTTGATGGTGGGTTTTGATGACACAAGGCCACGGCTGAGTTCTCTAAGACAGAACTATCTATGGATTTGTTTGAAGGTTCAGAAATGTTATTACCTAGAGTTGCTTCATGAGGCTGTCAAATTCAGAAGAGACTGATGGAAATGAAACCCAAGCTTCTATTCAACCAAGAACTCAACACTTTCCTGCACTCCATAGGAAAAAAAAATCACATCAAATTGTTTGCAGTTCATGTTTGTAGGTCCTGTTCAGTACCAGGTTCTATGTTGAATGCTTTACACTAATTCCTCCTGGGAACAGTACTATGAGATGAGGATTATTATCAGATCTATTTTATAAATGAAGAAAGTCACACTGAAAGTCACCATCAGATTGTCATCTTGCTGCAGGTGGCTTCCACATCACTGTCTGCATCCTTTGGTGTCAATGCTAGTGAAATAAGCAAATTTCAGGAACTAAGATAAAGAAAACAAAGGGAAGAGACCCCCTAACCCCAGTGCTATATATAATGAGCTCAACTGGTATTTAGGCCAATAAAACTTACCCAGAACTTAGAATAACATAATACAGAGACATAACCCTGATAAAAGTTGCTCCCAAGTCCATTCCTAGGTTCCTCTCTCACAGGCTGTAAACGAATTTCTAAACAGTCTTATTAAATAAGAAACATAGAACCAAATACAGGGATGCAAGCTGTAGAGATCAGAGCAATAGCTGCCAACTAACCTTAGCTCACCATATCGCCGTCGCTTCCTAAGAGAACCGAACCAGCTTCTTCCTGTCTAACCTGCACCTTTATTGCCTTGCTGTTCTGCCTTCTCATTGGCTCTAAGCCCAGCCACATCACTTCCTTGTCACTGCCTGTCTATACAGACCTCCAGGTCTCTATGGTTGGTACTGGGATTAAAGGCATGTGTCACCACGCTTGGTTGTGTCCTTGAACTCATAGAGACTCTGCCTGCCATGTGACCAGATTAAGGGTGGGTGTGTGCTACCACCACCTGACTTTTGTTTACGGCTGGCCATAACCTCTGATCTCCAGGCAAACTTTATTTTATTTTATTTTATTTTATTTTATTTTAAAGATTTATTTATTATGTATACAGTGTTCTGCCTGCATGTTGCCTGCAGGCCAGAAGAGGGCACCAGATCTCATAGGTAGTTGTGAACCACCATGTGGTTGCTGGGAATTGAACTCAGGACCTCTGGAAGAGCATCCAGTGCTCTTAACCTCTGAGCCATCTTGCCAGCTCCAGCAAATTTTATTTATTAACATACAAATAAAATATCACCACATTTCAGCACAAATAAAATATCACCACACAGGCTCTTATATAGGTCTCTAGCTCACATATTCCATGACTGCATATGGGGATGGTTTCTCGAAGGATAGCACATGGCTTTGCTTTCATTTCATGTAGCCCAAGCTCATGACATAACTGAAAATGATCTTCAACTTCTGGTCCTTCTGCCTCCGCCTCCTGAGTACTGGGATTAACAGCCCTTCCCTGACACAGCAGAGTAATCAGTACTGCGGATCAAAGCCATGGTGTCACCCATGCTAGGTAAGTGCTCCATCAACTGAGCTATTATGTCCCCAGCCCCGCATACCCTCCAGCTGCATCTGGAGTTCCCTTTAAACATTACTCTATCAGTTCACGTCCATAAGTTGTCCATTAGATATCATTAAAATACAAAGCCTTTTAGAGCTTGAGAGGTGGCTGGGTGGAGAAAGTACTTGCCATTAAAGGGTGAGGACCTGAGTTCAGAGCCCCAGAACCCACACAAAGATGGCCATGGAAGCACATGTCTCTAACCCCACTGCCACAATAGAGATGAAAGGGAGATGGGGAAATCCCTGGAAGCTCCAAGGCCAGTTTGCCTTGTGGACACAGTGGCAAATGCAAGTCTGTCTAAACAAGGTAGAAGGGAAAGCCACACACACACACAAAAGGGCGGGGCAGGGGACTTAAATTTTCTAATACAAAGCTTTTAAAAGGCATCTGTGTGAAGAAATCCCAACAACAAAGAGACACGTCTGTTTATTCAGTGGAGCATCATACTCTGCTATCTGGCCAATTCACCAACGACTCAGATTTCTATTATTCCTAACCATGGCTTTTGAACAAGACAAAACACACATGGGTTATTTCTCCAGGCTCCTTTCCCTGGTAGCTAAGGCAAACACAAATGGTGTTAACTGGTTTCCAGTCCCAACAGTTCACAGACTGTCCCCAAATCCCAGATATCAAAGCCAGGATGTGCTCAGAGGGGTTTTAGGAAGGTCTAAAAAGAATGGAAAAGAGGAGAGGTAGTGATGGGGTTTAGGGGTTGTTTGTCAAGCAGAGGAAAAACGAGGAGGTTGTGAGCACGGATTCTGAAGGGACTAAAGACTTCTGTAATCTCTGCCTAGGAGCACAGCACTTAATGTCACCGAGGTTCCAGGATGGCTTTAGGATAGCCAGTGTCACTAAGAACTGTCAGTTTAGCTGTTAGAAATATTCCACAGCAGGCTTCATGTTCATTTCAAAACAACAATAGCTGTTACTCATGTGTTATGTTACAGACTTAAGGAGCATTAAGAAAAATACCCCAAATAGATGGATCTGGAAAATATTATATTAACTGATATGAGTCAGACTCAGAAATAGAAACATCACATTTTTCTCTCATATGCGGATCCTAACTTGCTTGTACATATGTACATATGCATGTATGTAAATAAAGGGATGTGAGGCGAACACAGGCTCCGAAAACAGATAGAAGACCCAAAGGAACAAGGGGTGTTAGAAAAAGTGGGGTAGGGAAAAGGTCCCAGGTGACATGAAAGCAGGAAGGGACGAGGGGAAGGTGGACATGGGAGAAGAAGGGAAAAGAGAATCCACAAAAACCAACCCAACTGCCACCCAGACCCAGAACCAGGGGTGAGCCACCTTGGAGTCCTGGTTCTGGGCCTGGCTCCTGAGAACAACACCTGACTTTGACCCCTGGTTTCTACGTGCACACACATGCACTACATACCTGAACACGAACACATCCCCACTCATACACACAAAAGAAAAGAAGAAAATATGGTCCATAGATACAATGGAATTCTACTCAGCCTCGAAGGAAAGGAAATCAGGACATTTTCAGGAAAATGGGTGGAACAGGAAATCATGATTGTAAGCCAAGTAACCCAGACTCGGAAACATAAATACTGAGTGTTTTCTCTCTTATACAGAGCCCACATTTAATTTTTATGTATAAATGTGGATGTGGGTGGGTGGGGCAGTGGTCATGAAACTAGAAAGAAGACCATGAGGCGGGGGAAGAGGTCTTAAGGGGAAAGAGGGTAGTAGATGGGGACTACTATGGGGAGGAGGGAGACCAGCGGGGGGGGGGGCAGAGGGAAGAACATCAGCACTGTCATGAACCCCCTACTTTGCATGCTGATTTTAAGAATTCATACAGCACATGGGTAGGAGCTATCAAAGCTATGAGAGAGGGCTCCACTGAATCGGCACATCCAAGATATCTACCCACCAACAAGAAAAGAACCAAAAATATCAAGAGTTGAGTGAAGTCATGCTGTGCATTTCCCACATGTCTAATATTGGTAAGAAGCCCAGGAGCTTGGCAATATCACCCATTTAACAAAAAGAGAAGAGACTACCAAGAGTGGAGTCTTAGTTAGGGTTTTCATTGCTGTGAAGAGATATCATGAACACAGCAACCTTTTTTTTCTTGGTGTTTCGAGGCAGGGTTTCTCTGTGCAGCCCTGGCTATCCTGAAACAAACTCTGTAGACCAGGCTGGCCTCGAACTCACAGAGATCCACCTGCCTCTGCCTCCCTAGTGCTAGGATTAAAGGTGGGCAGTGGGGCCCAGCTCACAGCAACTCTTATAAAGAAAACATTTAATTGGGGGCTGGCTGGCTTATAGCTTCAAAGGTTCAGTCCATCATCCTAACAGGGAGCCTGGCAGCGTGCAGGCAGACAGGGTGCTGGAGCTCAGAGTGCTACATCTTGCAGGTAACAGGAAGTCGACTGACACACTGGGCAGTATCCTGGCATAGGAAACTTCAAAGCCCGCCCCCACAATGACACACTTCCTTTGACGAGGTCATACCCACTCCAACGAAGCCACACCTCCTCCTACTAGTGCCACTCCCTACGAGATTATGGGGGGCCATTACATTCAAACCACCACAAGCGGTATTTGACCCCTCACCCATGCTCCTGGAAGCAAGCCTAACGAAACAACTTAGGTGTCAAAAAAAAAAAAGACACAAAGGCAGAAGGGGACTGGCTGGAAAGAGGAAGGGGATCAGCATAAGTGGAAGGGGACAAGAGAGGATAAGAATGATCCGTTACATACACACATGAAAATGTCATCATGAAATCCATCATTTACAATTAATATATGCTAATAAAGTCATCATAAAGAGTGATCTTTAAACTCTGTCTCCATCATTCTCTGTCCTATAAACATATCTTCAAGTGAGTTTGAAATGATCACATGAAGTCACTCAGCACAAGATGAATCACACTCATGAACGTAAGCTTTGTTCTCTGGCTCCTTTATCCTGTTAACAATTATTGAGGACCCCAGGAGATTTCTATCTATCAGTGTTTTTTACAGCACAAATTAACATTTGGACATTGTTTTTTCAACACTAAGCTATCAGTGCATTTTCAAATAATAATAAACCTGTTGCATGTGAACTTCAAACTATGTCAGGTTGATCGCCTCCTGTGGCTTCAGTCTCCAGCCTTCTGCTCCCAGGAGTCATCATACCACAGTGGGTACATGCCCATGCTGCTTTACACCCTAGTCTCCCACCTCCTCTGACTGGGAAGTGTGAGTATATCCCTATTCCATCCCCCTAGTCAGCCCCTTTTTCCCTCTAGCTTCTAATCTCTCATCCTAGAACTCCATGAAATTTTGTTTTCAATTTTAACTTCTACAGAATGACATAGTTGTACAAACAAGAGAAGCTACTTTGTCATCCTTAAGAAAAACAAGGAGGGGGAGGGAACTAAACTGACCTAGCCAGGGCGACACTAGTAGGTCCTAACAGCCCCGCCGCACTGCCCCTGACACTCACACTCCTGGAAAAAAGCCCCACTGTGGCATGATGAAGTGATTCCTACCTCCCAGAATGGAGATGATCCCTCTTCCAAAGGGCCAGAAGGTGCTTCAGGTGTGGGGCTTTTGTGACCCTAGTAAGCATGCACCAGACAAATCAGAAGCACAGACAAAGTTGGAGCCATGAGCCTGGCTTTCTCTGTGTTAACAGTTACTGTCTTGGTAGAACCAACAGCTGCCAGCTTGGGTCTGGTTAGAACACAAGTCAGCTGGGCCTTCTGGCGGGCCTGGTGATATCTGTAGGAAAACCAGACTCCCTGAGAGTTCCCAG
Source organism: Peromyscus nudipes (assembly GCA_902168325.1). Lineage (NCBI taxonomy): Eukaryota > Metazoa > Chordata > Mammalia > Rodentia > Cricetidae > Peromyscus > Peromyscus nudipes. Next base: position 39,793 of record CABHPH010157397.1, on the reverse strand, counting down.
TCTCCATCTAATAGAGTTACGGCAGCGCCAGGCTAAAAGGGACTCTGCCATGGCATTAGATCAGCATTTCTGGTGCTCTAGCCACCTTTCCTGGGCAAGTGTGGCGCATGCCTTGTCTAAGAAGCCACTCTTCACAGCAAGTGGAGACAATCATAGAAAACCACTGGATACAAAGCAGACATGAATGGATCCTGGGGAGCCCAGCCCCAAGGGATACATCTGTGTCACAGGTCCTGCATCTATGGCTCAGGGAACATGGTGGAAGAAGGGGCAGAAAGAGTGTAAGAGCCAGAGTACCAGGAAGTCTGCTGGGAAAGTCTCTCCTAGAAACGGCTTCGTAAGCAAGACCAGAACAATGGCAATACCCGTGGACATGCTAACGTGGAAGAGGAAGATTTTCAGAGTCCCACCCCTAGACAAAGAACTTCAAACAGCTAATGACTTCTGGGAGAGGGAGTATTAACCTCTCCTAAGGATGTGCCTCCTTATTGGTTATCCAGGGCAGAGTGGTCAGTCCTGAAACCATAAACACACCACCAACAAAAGTAGACTCACTGAGTTTTGTATATTTGCACATGTGTGCGTGCGTGTATACACACACACACACACACACACACACACACACACACACACACACACACACACACACCAGTAATACTCAAAGAAATAGAGGCTATCAACTTGAGACTGGGGAAAGGGTCCCTAGGAGGGGATGGAGGAAGAAAGGGAAGGGGGAGAGTGGTGCCATTCTATTTAAATTCAAAACATATTTAAAAATAAATCAATAAAAATGTTTACAGTGTATAGATCAGCAGTGCTTCCCCAGTGGCCAAAGCTGCCATGGCCAGGGCACCTGTTCTGAGAAGCAGGCTTGGCCTAAGAGTGAAAGTCTCTTGAATTTCAGTCTTAACCACAGCCATCTTCCTGTGGCGGACCAGGAAGTGGGCAGTTCCATCTGCATGGTCCATACCTCCCATTTCATGAAACATGAGAGTCAAGCTCCCACCCCTCTTTCTGGCTGGGGAATTGGGGCTTCTGTACACAGCAGATGCTGATGGGCATTTCCAAGTCACAGAGCTTGGATGACTCCACACAGGAGGAAAATGCCCCAGCCCTGGTTGTCTCCCCACTGGCAATGACTGTGGTCACATTCTCTCAAAATCATCTAAGCACAAATTAATCTTGTCCCAGCAGGTGTTAGCTTTTCATAGAGACAGCTTGGACTGGCCCATCAGGAGGGACACGTGCACTGACATCTTCTTCCGGCCAAATAAACACTTAGCTTCCTGTGGTGTCAAGGACCTTGAAATAGCCATCCTGGACCTATGACACCAGCTCTACTTGGTTTCCTCTAATCCCAGTTTTTCTCTTGAAGGGACCTCCAAGGATACCAAATACTGCAGTGGTACCCCGCATCTCTGCCACACGCTTCTTCCTGAGCTTCCTGGAGCTGCTGGACAATTACCAAACTATAATCTACCTTTTACAGATCTCGGGGATACAAATTCAAACTCAGAGTGCCAGCAGGGAGGGTTCCCTCTGAAGCCTGGGTGGGGATCCAGTCCAGGCCCCACTTTTAGTGTCTGATAGTTTCTGGCAAGCCTCATTTGACTTAGGGACTGGATAACTCCCCTCCAAACCACCTCCTGCTCTGTGTGTTTATCTCCTCTCTTACAGAGACACCTATTGCATTTAAGTCAATCTGAAAATGGGATGATCTCATCTCAAGATGCTTCACACTGTAAGGGTCATATTCACTGAGTCTTTGTGGACCTTTGAAGGGAGAGAATTCGTTCAAACCAACCTCACTCTGAGAGAATGAAGAGGCCAGCTCTCACAGGAGAGGACAGGCAGAGACAAAGAAATGGTTTGCCTCTGACAACCAGTCTGTCTTGATCTCTCAACAGTCTACACACCAGGCTTGATGATCAGAGACAAAGTGGCATAACATTAACAAAAACCAAATTTACCCCTAAAGAGAAAATAAAGAATTGGCATCTCCTACTTAGCCAGATGCTTCAAGATGGCCTGTTTCTTACCACAGCTGAGAATATGGTTACCCTAAGACATTGTCTCTGAGACCTGTTTCCTATTAACCCTCAAAAGGAAACAGAGGAGTTGATTAGAAAGTTGGACACACTTTCAGCAATAACTACAATATTGTAATCACCCATGGAAAGAGCCTTTCTAATAGATGAGAAGAGAGAGAGACTGAGGAGATAGCTCATCAGTGAAGTATCAGCCTTGCAAGGGTAAGGGCCTGAGCTCAATCCTCAGAACCTATATGTTAAACAGGCCAGCATGGTGACACATACTTGTAGCCACAATGCTGCAGATTCCTGGTCTTCCTGGCCAGCCAGATTAGTGTACTTGGTGAGTTCCAAACCAACAAGAGACCTCATCTTTAAAAAAAATGGTACCACCTAACATTGTGTGGCCTGCCTTCCTATGCACGCGCACACAAATGCATGGGCACCTCCACAATACACATGCACGGACACACACACAGAAAGAATATTCACCTCAGTGCCTGGAACTGAAAAAACATATTGATACAAACTAAACGGAAACTTCTCCGAGGATGAATGGTTTTCGTGGTCATTAGTAATGTTTATCAACTTGACAGGATCTAGGAGACATACCTCTGGACCTGTCTGTGGGGGATTATCTTGATTAGAGTAGTTGAGGTGAGGTGACCCACTCTTAAAGTGGGTGGCACATCCCATGGGCTGGGGTGCTAGACTGGATGAAAAAGGGAGAGTGAGGTGAGCACAAGCATCTCTCTCCCTCTGCTTCCCAACTGTAGGTGCAATGTGACGAGCTGCCTTTAGACCCTTCCATCATGAGGAACTGCATCCTGGAATGGTGAGCCAAAGTAAGCTCCTCTCTCTCTCCCTCTCCCTCTCCCTCTCTCTCTCTGTCTGTCTCTCTTCTCCCTCCTTCCCTCCCTCCTTCCTCCCATTGCTCTTCCTGAGTATCCTGTCACACCAATGAGTAATTATTACATCACTGATACAGTGGCAGTGTCCTGTGCAGAGAATGAGTCAATCAGTCAACTGAGATGGAAGGACAGCAAGATATAAGGTCATGCTGCTGGTGTTCACGACGTCATGTTAAATTAAGCTCCCAAGATGGGTATTAGGTTAGACAGGCATGCTCCTTAGGGAACATAAATGTCTACAGATTTGCCATTTTGATATTTGCTCTGGAAAAACATCCCAGGCTCAGGGAGCAAGGATAAAGGGTGCGCAGCACTGAGCCAGCATCTCCAGGCTCATCCTCGAGATGTGTTCCTGGGAATGGACAAAGGCCATGGTGTTCCAATGACAACTCGGCTTGTTAGAAGCAGGATTACTAGAAGGGCTTTCCAGCCCCAAGGGTCTTTATCATGTGTCTGGATGGTTAGGTGCCCTAGATGCCACTGCAGGGGACAGTCATCATGGGACAATTCCTTCTACTAAAGGTCAGACTGCTGCAAGAAGCATGGGGGCAGTGGGCCAAGGGCCCGCTGGGTAGTCAGTTTCCAGAGGTGTTAGCATCATGAAGCACAAAACCACCTCCAGATGTCCCATCCCTATCACCCCCCATAAGCCATTCATACCCAATTGTATCTCACATCAGCTAAAAATTATCCCAGGATCCCTGGGTCCTATTCACCCCGAAAAGGAAACTAGACAATTAAGTCAATTAGATGCTAATATTTTCCAGAAGCCCCATAATCTATATCCATGGCTTCCAGAGGACTTATTATTACTCGGCAGACACTGAGCCCCAAAGGCATATAGACATTCAGGGCCATGTGTCCATGGCAACAGGATAACAAGGACAGGACAACAGTATCATCCTTCATCCAAAAGACAGCTGCCATTAAACAGCTCTTCATATACCTAACTCCTTTTTGGAGACATTGGTGTCCCTCATAGTGCCTTGTAATCAAGTGAGAGAGAGAGAACCAACAGGGAATTTGGGACTTGGCCACATCAACAGGAGCCAAAACTGAGAAGAATTTATCTCTAAAACACCTTAAGGTGTGGCTTTTATTAAATGATATGAAGTCCATGAAAGACTTGTACAGGTTTTGAGAAAGTTATCAAGAAAAGCACTGCCACTGTGGATTGAAGGGCCTAGAGATCTTCAGACACTCCAAATCTTGAAAGAAAAAAAAAAAAACTACTAAGTTGCAGGACTGGGAAGACGACTCAGCCGGTAAAATGCTCTCCAAACAAGCATGAAAACCTGTGTTCAGTCCCCAGAAGCCATGTGACAGGCACTGGCAATCCCAACACTGGGGAGGCAGAGATAGGTGGATCCTTGGGGCTTGGTGGTTATCTAGTCTAATTGGTGCGCCCACGATCAGTAAGAAGCCCTGTGTCTCCAAAAAAGGATGGCAGTTCCTGAGGAATGACAGCGAGGTGGCTGGCTGGCCTCCACGTGCAGACGCATGCGCATGGGCAGACACACACACACACACACACACACACACACACACACACACACACGATCCCTCTGCTCTTTTGACTACTTTTTAATTAATTTTAACTTAAGTGCATAGCAATTACTCCCACATCTCCAGTCTGGCTCACACTGATACTTCCTGACATAGCCACTCAACAGACATTATCTCCTCAGGATGCGGCTCTCTTGTTCCCCCATTGCCTCTCCATTCCTGTTCTAACAGTTCTCACCATTTTTATTAAACAGTGGTCAGAGCTTGTGGCGTGACTGTGTAGACATCCCCTGCCTGTCTGGGCCTGGACTATGACTGCCCTTCCCCTCTGACAAAGCTCTAATCAGCTCTCTCTCTTACCTCATCTGTCAGCTTCATTGCGTCAAACCCTTTCAAATGTCACACTGGTCTTTTTCTCCAAGTTCCTCTCCTTGTTGTTTTCTTGGCTTCCAGAGTTTTCTCCCCTTTGCTCCAGTCTGCACTGGTTCCACTCTAGGCTTACCACCTACTACACTATCTCATTTTCCTCCCGAGGGGACATCACTGTTTCTTGGATGTTGTGTCTTCCATTTTCTTGCTTTACCTTTTGTTTGGCTGGAGTGTAGCCGCAAGCAGCTTTAAGCCTAAGTAAAATGCATGAGAAGCAAACTTCAAGTACATAGAATTCTAAGTTGAAAATTCGCTTCCTAAACCTTTAAATTGTTTAAAATTGTGGGTGCACAGGCACACACACATGCCATGGTATACATATGGAAGGCCAGAGGACAACTTTGTGGGGCCGGTTCTCCCCTTCCACCATTGTGTAGGTTCTGAGTATTGAACTTAGGGTGCCAAGGTTGAGTGGCAAGCACCTTTCCCCATGAGCCATCTCATCAGCCTACTAATTTTAAGAGCACTGCCCCACTATCTTTTTACTGTTACTTTTGAGGAAATCAATGTCACTCTGAAGGTTACTCGTCCAACTAGGATGTTTTGAGCCCACTGTAAGCTCGGAATGTCTGCTCTGTACTCTTCATGCTGGGAACACTACTCAAATGTACTTTGACGAGACTCTTTTTCATTTTGATGAGTGCCCAGCAGATAATCTCCATCTCAAATTTGTTTTATGGTTGGAGATGTAGCTCAGTTCATGGAGTGTTTGCCTAACATGCCTAAAGTCCTAGGTCCAATCCTCAGCACTATATAAACTATAAGGGTGAAGCACAGCCCTTAGCAAGTAGAGGCAGGAGGACCGTTAGTTCAAAGTAATCCTTAGCTACAAAGTGAGTTCAAGGCCAGGTGGGATACATGAGACTGTCTCAGAAAGAAAGAACGAACCAACTTGTAAATTATATTGTGCTGTTGAAGCCTGTCTCTTCTAAAACCCTGTCCTGGGTCAGGCTGGTGCCCTGGCTTACAGCTAGAGGTGTTAAAAACAGGACATCCTTGCAAATAATTAGAAGGGAAATCGTTTCCAACAGACTCCAACAGTTATGCAACGTATATCCCACTGTATAGAAATACCTGCAGGAGGACTCTAAAGCCAGAAGTTCACTCATGGAAAGAGAGCTCAAACAGGAACTCCTCTGGCTCTTCCACTTCCCTAGGACCCTGGTTCGAGGACTTCACTTGCTCTCTCCATCAGGCTACTCCAGCTGCCTCTGCTGGAGGCTGTGAGCACCTGCTCTGATGAGGCCTTGTTGTCTGTCTTTTCCTTTTTCTCTGCTTCTTGGTACTTACTCTTTTACTTTTGTTGGCTATATACTCACTCACTCAACACTGGAAGTACAGCTGCCACAGATCACATGGAATGATCCAGAAACTGGAAACATCCTTCAACTGAAGGTATAGCTGCAAGCTAATCAGGGGAGAACACTTACTTTGAGGGATTTTCTAAACAGACAACAACTAACCACAAATGTCAGCTGTAAACAGTAAGACGCTCAGAGTGGAAGAAACCTAGGAATCCTAACAAGTGAATAGTACATGAGATGTGGAGATGAAAGGGGCATGTATGGAAAGATGGATGAGTACTGCTTCAAGACTGACTCACACCACAGTCCACCTGCATGCTTCTTGTTGAGTCAGGAAGCCCACTTGTTTGTCTACAGATCACGTGGTCCCGTTCCCATGACACCTGAGACTGGGAAAACTAGAGGCAGGAAAGCAGCCTGGCAGTTGCTATGGCTGGAGCTGGCTGGGGATTCAGTTATAAGGAGCAGCCTGCCCACCGCGCTGCTTTACAGAAAAATTTCAGTTAACAGATGTATTAGGAATCAGAGAATCACAAAACCTTCCTTACAACTCCCAACTAAAAATCTATGAACAAAAATTAAAGGAGAAACGGGTAGTTATGAGCTGGGGATGCAGCCTAGTGGTAGAATACTTACCTAGCACACTTGAGAATCTAGGATTCAACCTCTAAGAAATAGAGGAGGAGGAGATTAACATAATCTGAGAAGTATTTTCCCTCGGGTTGGGACTATAGCTCAGTGGTAGAGTGCTTGCCTAGCATACATAAGGCCTTAAATTCAATTCTCATTGTGTGTGTGTGTGTGTGTGTGTGTGTGTGTGTGTGTGTGTGTGTGTGTTTTGTGCACACACACACCATCTGAAGTATTTGGTAACTATAAAAGGAAACATGGTAATTTTAGTGAAAGTCTTGTGGCCAGAACTTTAACTAAATGATGGCTAATACCTCTAGTACCCCATGGTGGCAGGAGTTACTACTCCCTGATACCATGCAGGTCATCTCTGAAAACAGTCTCCAAATATCATACAAATTCAGTCTAGTCAGGGAAAAATATCAAAAACACCCAATGCAAGATACTTTCTAAAAAGCAACTGACTAGAAATGTTCAAAAGTGGAACTCTCCTAGGTTTGAAGAAACTAAGCAAACAATTGAAGTCCGGGTTGGCTTCTGGAAGAAAAAAGGGACATCAAAGGCAAAGACTATTGAAACAGGAACAGACTTCACAGCGCTGGGTCTAAGAATAATGTCAGACAGTGGGAGATGACGGTAACAAAGAAGAAGGCTGGTGAAAAGGATCTGGGAAGGCAAATGGGAAGCACTAGAGGGAACTGAACTCTTAGGGGGAAAGAATGCTACTGGGTAGAGTTCCAAACTCTATGTTTCTAGGCTGAAGCTCTAACTACCCTGTGGAGCGACATACCAACAGAAAACCTGTGCTTCTGGCGGGAACCCAGAAGCGAGGTCAAGATACTCACAGCCACTGGAGGCCAAGGCATAGCCCAGAAAAGAAAGAGCAGAAAGAAGGGGTATAAACCTTGGGCGTTAGCCAGCTAGAAGCTAAGGCTAAGCCATGACGCCTCCATGCACTGAACTCCAGGAAAGGTTAAAGATGTGAACTGAGATTGGGGTCACTGCCTAGTGACGAGTGGTCTCAATTCTTCCAAGTTAATTATCTGCTTGGACCAAAAAAAAAAAAAAGCCGGGCGGTGGTGGCGCACGCCTTTAAATCCCAGCACTCGGGAGGCAGAGTCAGGCGGATCTCTGTGAGTTCGAGGCCAGCCTGGGCTACCAAGTGAGTTCCAGGAAAGGCGCAAAGCTACACAGAGAAACCCTGTCTCGAAAAACCAAAAAAAAAAAAAAATCGCTATTCTTCAGAGGAATATATACAAATCCAGAGTTCTCATTATGTTTATTCAAGATAACAAGGCAAAACCCCCAAATTGTATGATATGAAGAACCAGGAATAAGCCACCAATTCTCAAGAAAAAAAAATTAGAGCCTGTGACCAACCAGATGTTGACATTTTAAACTGAGAATTTTATGAGTTATAATTATGCAGTGATGTTTAGAAAAACATGCAATAAATGGATAGGCAATCTCAACCAAGAGATACTCCAAAACAAATAGAAACTCTAAAAGTAAAATCAGTTTATAAAAGAAGGAAGTTACCAAGAGTGAGGAGAGCTGCTAAGAGGCAGTAAACTAAAGAATCGATCAGTTGAAGCTATCTACTTGGAAGAACCTTTTAAAAAGGCAATTGTTCCATGAGCGGCCTGCCCATTAAGGTTGTAATAAACATATACAGAAGGAACAGGTTTCACGGACGGAGAGAAGGTGGAGTCTTTCTGTTACTGGTAGGAACAGAAATTCCTGTGGAAAAGCTCAACACTTCCTCAAAAAATTAAACAGCAGGGCTGTCGAGATGGCTCAGAGAATGAAGGCACTTGCTGACAAGCCAGACGATCTGAGTTCGATCCCAAGGACCTACACGGCGAGAGAACCTACTTACCTAAATTGTCCTTTGACTTCCACACGTATGCCCCTATTCCCCCCAACACAATAAATAATGTTAAACAACAATCTGACCTTACCAATGTACCGTAAGATCCAAAAGCAGATACTCAAACAAATGTCCACAATAGTGTTAATCACCACAGCACCAGCGTAGATACAATCTAAATGTTCATAACCGATAAAAAACAAGTATGCTATCACCACATGAAAGATTATTCCACCATGAAAACTAATGAATTACTGAATGATCTTCAAAATATTATGCTAGTATCAGGAAAGATGCCCAGTGGTTATGAGCACTAATTGCTCTTCCAGTGGATCTGGGTTCGATTCCCAGTACCTGTATTACAACGGTGCCGCCTCACAATTTGCAACTCCAGCTCTAGGAGGTCCAACACCTTCTGGCCTCTGCAGACACCAGGCACCCATGTGGTACATGGACATACTTGCAGGCAAAACACTCAAACACATCAGAAAATTTAAATATTGTGCTAAGTGAAAAAGCCAGACCCTAAACTACACCTTGCATGATTCTGCTCTGCTTATGTGAATGGCGCGGAGCAGAGCATGGAGATGGTGCCCAGCCATCAGGGAGGAGGGCACAGAAGTACTGCAGTGTCTTCTATATCCCTGGATTGTATCTGTTTGTGCTGTCATGGTCTACCAGACACTAACTGATAAAGAGAATTTCTTGTCCTTCTGGAGCCTGGAAGGTACTAGCATTCAGGGAGGACCTTCTTGCTTCGTCAGCTCATGGTAGAAGACCAGAGTGGGAGACAGGGCCAGAGAGAGAGAAAGCACAGGCCTGGACTTGCCCTTTCATAATCAGTCCATTCCTGCCGTGACAGCATCACTCCATTCACGCCTGTCAGACCCTCAGGCCTGTTCGCCTACTGGGCACCCCACCAAATGCTACTGGAGATTACATTTCCAACACTTCCTGGGGGACACACATTCAAACCGTAACACAATATAAGACCTGGGAATATCCAAGTAATGATTCTTCCTAAGTTATGGACTCCATATTCTCTCCATCAAAACCCACCAACATTCACTTGCTTTTAAGAACCTCACAATGTCTGTTTTGTGTGGTAGTACAAAGGGTCTATCATATGGAAACCCTTTAAAATAAATTCAAAATTGAAAGGTGTTGATGAGACCATCATAAAGCTATGGGAATCATGACTGCTTGGCTCCAAGATAAAGACCAATGTCCCAAACACTGGTGTAGAGAGAATCGAAATTTAAAGCCACATTTTCAAGGCACCTTCTTGAGGCAGACTCTGTCATAACACTGTTACACTAACTAGAAGCTTGCAATGGAAAACAATGCCTCTGGATTCCCATTAACAACCTACATACATACAAGGAAATAATCCAAAGTGAGCTGTGGACCTAAATGGAGGAGCCAAGATTATAAAGCTCTGAAGAGAATGTATTTTGGGGGGAGGGGAGCTTGATGTAGGAAGTGAGAGACAAAGATGATTCTTTAGATTACAAAGACAATTTCTTTTGCCTTGCTATGTTGGTGAGGCACATCTTTGTTCCCAGCATTCAGGAAGCAGAGGCAGACAGATCTCTGAGTTCAGGGCCAGCCTGATCTGCATTAACTTTCAGGCTAGGCAGTGCTACATAATAAGACCCTATGTAAAAAAACAAAATCAAACCCCTTCCTTTTCAAGGATGTGTATTCTGTAATGAACATGTATCATAGTCATAATAAAAACGTAACTTCCCTTTGCTGCCCTCACTGGAGACCCTCAGGACACACTGCTTATACAAAGCTGTATATTGCTTTGCCTTCATTCTGACAAGTATTTACAGGGAAGAGGCAGTAGTATACAAAGAACTAGACATTATATTGAAACTGTCTCTTAAACCTCTTTGAACTCCAACATTTTTCAGGTTTTGCTTACTAAGAGATTCATCTTCAGATGCTACAAATGTGGTGCCTCTAAACACAAACCTACTGGAACTATAAGACTTCTGGCTTCTTCAGCTCAGATTAGCTAAATAGGAAACACCCTGGTTCCAGATGATTCCAGATGTAGCGGGATCTAATTAGCTATAAGAGTAAATCCCACAGAACGCAAATGCTTTGCAAAGAAAGGACCTCATGGCAGCTTTAAAAGGCATACAAATTATTTCCCACTCTTCTGAGCAGACTCTGCAACTGCTTGGCCAGCAGGGCATGATGAGAGGGATGCTCTGAGTTTCTGGAGCCAGGCCTCAAAGGATGAGCAGCTTCCTCTTCCAGCTGCCGTATGGAGGCCAATGAGGAAGTCCTGTGAGGAGGAAATGGGACAACAGATTGAACTCCAGGGCAAGGCCAGCATCAACCTGGCCAGTTCTACTCAAGTGTGTTTGTTTCCGTCCTTAATAGATCCCAAGTGATACTGGAGGATCCAACGGGATATTCCCACCAATCTTGTCCCACGCGGCAGACCGGAGGACAGAGTAAATGAAATACTGTTACAGTGACAGCCACTGGGCCAGTCCCCAATGTCATACACCCCTAGACATACACTTTCTCAAGACTGCAGCCTGACACACCCCACACACACCTCAGAATTCGGTAAACATGTAACTCCAAAGGCCACAGGGTCAACAAAAAAGAAACCCAGCCAGGCTCCTGCAGCCTTCACTGCATATTTATCAGGGACACCCACAGTACACACTCTCCCACACAACCATCAAGGGCAATATCACACTGCTCTGGGGAGTACCTTTGCTGAGTCTGTTACCACTTTGAGAGAGCAAATCATCTGCAAAGATGAACATTTAATTCCAATGCCTCCACTTGAATCCTGCTGTTGGAGAAGAGGTACGGTTCAGCAGGGCCAGGAAGCGGTTTTGGAGTGTTTTTAACTTTGAAGTGGATCAGAAGTCTCCATTGTCTGGTTGGACCAGTTTATAATTTTCATATGCAACTTTTCATATTCATGTTTCATTTTTTACATCTATGCACAAATAGATGCCATTTAAAAAAATAATAACACTTGCTCACAGCTAAGTTCAAAACCAATCAAGAACCACAGCTTCCTGGCAGGGAAAATGAACGTGTGCTGCCCTCTCCTGCTACAACAGTGAAATGAGAAATAACCAGGAGAGGCTGAAGTGAAATCTTCAAAGGGAATGGCCACGTCATTCTCATTAGACTCCAATCAAAAACCAGACAACCACCAGAAAATGTATTGGTAATATTTATATTTGAAAGTTCCCCATAGATACATGAGGTTTAGATTACAACTTATTTACAGTAAGTGATTAAAAAAAAAAGAAAGAGGAATGGGCTGAGAAAGAGAGAAAATAGAGAGAGGGGAGGCTGGGGAAGAGAGGGAGGAGGAGAGAGAAGAGGGAGAAAAGGAAACCTATGTTCACAGACATCGTCATATGGGGTGCTCGTGTCCAGGAGATACTACGGCCGCTAGCGTGCACAAGCAGCAGCACAGATTAACATTCCGCTAAGCTCAAGGTCTGCTCCTCTTCGAGATGCACAATCCTTCTTTCAGGTTCTCAAAATTAAATGTGGAGGAATAGAAAATGCATTGCTGACATCCTTAGTACAAAAGTCCTTTATGGCTCCTTCCCTAACTCCACTCAAGAGAAGCAGCTGAGCCAGAATACAAAAATAAAGATATTCATGTGCAAATAAAACATCACTGATCACATCTGCTGCCACCTTCCTGCGACAGGTGACCGTCACTTTGTGGTACTGTTTGTAATAACATCAAAGGAGAGACGCTCTTCATTTCCTGGGCCAGGGTCAGTGCATCCAGTTAAAAGGGCAAACAAAGCAGGAAAAAGAAAACCTTTGGAATACTTCATAATGCCAATACCAGCCTCCCAGCCTCCCAACTCCCTACCCCTCATGCCCCACAAAGACATAAAACAGCTTTGAAAGCTCTAAGTATCCTTTATTTCCCTTTCCATAATGTGACTGAGCCTAGGGCTGTGTGTTCAGCACAGCAGGTGTGATTCCAAGCGCTCCCTAGGTCTGTCTTCACCCTGGACTGTCTCGGTCACAGATGGGAGGTACAGAATCACATGACCCTGCCACCTAGGCAAAGAGCCCAAGGAGGAGGAGTTTGCTCTGCTCCTGCACATCCAGTCACATTCAGGGGATTATTTATTTATTTTTTATTTTATTTTTTAAAAAAACAGTCAATGTCAGGAAGAACAAAATATAATCAAAATTGCAAAGGACAGTAAGTAAACAATGAAGGAGGGCCACCGGGGACATGGGCACAATGAGGAGTGTATGTCTGATCCAGAGGAGACGGTCACCTCACCCACACAGCTGTTGCAGGCCCACAGCCTGCGCATCATTCTAAATCACAAAATTTAAAATTAAATTTAATTTTTTTTCTTCCAAGGACACTCTTCGTCCCATCCCTGAAACCAATATGGTAGGGATAAGGTTGGAGTGCTCACCACTCACTAACTACAATATTTGCTATTGAAAAAATATATTTATATATAGTTCTGGAAACTATGAAGCAAACAAAATAGAACACAGAGCTGACTTTGTCACAGTTAACTCACAATGAGCGACAGCAGGATTGCCCAGGGAGGGTCAGACAGGAGGCTGCTGCAAACGCAGCAAGTATGTCCTTAAATATGTCACATAGTGTAACAATCAGGTTACCTGGGCTAGCTTCTCGTCACCACACACAACATGACAGATGCCACATTGTCGCTTTCAGTGAGGAAGGAAAATGAGTGTTTTTTCTCCGAAGTTGTCCTGTGAGTTTAGACAGACAGCTCTAATCACATCTTCCAATAGTCTAAAGCTTAGCTTTATTCTTCTCAGTTGGGAATGATAAACAGACAAAACAAGACAGAAGGGGGGCGCCGTTTGCCCTTGGCTCAGAGGACAAGGACATGGTGCAGAGAGAGGTCCTTACCTCTCTCACCTCAAATGAGCATATTTCATCCCAAGGGGCACAGGTCACGGCAAGCAAAGTTTTTACTATCTAAGATACGTGTGATGAAAATCGAAAGGTAAAGGCTAAATAGAGAGAGCTAAAGAGATGTGCTACGGGTTTCTTTCTTAGTATCAATGTGTGAACTTGCACCTCTGCCCAGCACTTTTCCACATGGAATCCTCCTTAATAAAAGCCCTATTCATTCCACTGAACCGTCTTGTACTTGGAGGTCACACACCTTTAAAAAAACAAACAAACAAACAAACAAAAAAAAAACCCACTATGTTTCTTTTTGGGAATCAACCAAGGCATTTAAAAAACAAAAAACAAAGGTACCTAGATGAAAATACCCATAATTAGCTTACTTTTATATACACACTGTGGCTGACAATCTGGAAACACTTCATAAGTGAGTAAGGTCAATGGCTTTTCCTCTCCTTTTTCTTGCAAACAACAAAGCTGCATATTCTACTTTACATTTAAAAGGAAGGAAGAAAATATACAAGCCCATATTTATACAGTATTTCTACTAAGAGCAATAACAGTTCATGTGTTCATGTTAGCTATGATCACGACTCAACACATGAACACAGAATCGGCTCTACTCCATGAACACTGCTGGACACGATGGTCTGGGGTTATCGGCTCACTGCTGCCCTGTCTTTAACAAGCAAAGGCTTCCCAGGAAACAAACCCCACAGCACGAATTTGTCAATACACAGCAATGCAACCACATCGGGCCAATACATACTGCACACCAGTACATCAGCAGTTTGCCTACCCAAGTTAAGAGTCTTCCTTTACTACAGAGCAGAGAGCCAGTAAGATACATCTACAGTATAGCCCTAGTTTGGTGTTTTGTTTTTTCTTAAACAATTTGGTCACAATGCACCTTTGATATAAAAGCATTTTTTAAACTTTATTATTAATACTCAGGACATTAGGAATTTCCAGATTTTTTTCAGTAGCATTTGTAGAACCACTTTTGGTAACAAATACAGTAGTTAGGAATATGCATCCATATCAGAATGCATACTGTTGATCCTGAATCCTTTCTGGCTAAAAACAGGGCTGGCGCTGTGATGAGCTATGGAACGAGAATCTACAAAAAACACTGGAACATGTTTTGTTTCTCCCAGAGGCTGCATCCTCTTTTGCTGAAATACTTTATAAGTACGTATTAGAAAGTAAGGCAACAACTCCAAACAGTTCGTGCTGTTTGCTCAACTGGGTTCCCAATTGGATGCGCAGTCCTGGTGCTCAGCTTCGTGGTTCTATCACTTAGTGTTCTGTCTTTCTTACTTCACAGGGTCGGAAAGGATGTTTCTCTGACATTTCTAAATTGTCTCTGGTCTGGATGCACAATGGTGTCTGCAGCTAATGCTGCAGGTGCTGAAGCCTGCGCGTCCCGCTGCCTGTTTTCAAAGGATTCAAGACACTGATTTGGACTCACCATATCTGATCCGAAGCCCAACATTCCCTTTGCTACTATGCTTATCACCTCTTCTTTTTTATGCTTATCATCGCCTCTTCTTTTTTTACTCCTAATCTGAAAACTAAAGGAGTAAGTACCAGGAACACCTGGGCACTGGGAAGATGTTCACCCAGCAGATAAATTTCACCAGGGACCTCTGTAATTCACTGCCCCATTCCACGTGAACATTCGACTCATGAAGATGTGCAAAAGGAAAGGGTGTCAAATTACAGTCAAGTTGTCCAGAGGAGGGTGTTGTACAAACTTATAAAGAAATGACAATCTTTTCTTCCTTTACTATAAATACATTTAACAGCTTAGCAGAAAGACAAGCTAAATTTAAGATTGTTCACATTTGAAAATTGTATCATACTCTCTGCTAGTGATAAATAAGAACTCCTGATAATGGAATTTTAACATAGCAATTTCACCAACAGATCTCTGAAGACCTTTTGTTTTGTTTTGTTTTGTTTTAAAGAGGGTTAGAACAATGATTATGTTTGCAAAGTTCTGAGAAGTCCATCTACTGTCCAAACTGTGGATTGAAGTCCTTATGTTTTCCTTTCCTTAGAGACAGGTATATACAGTGCTGTTGTAATAATGAGACAAACGTGAAATCTACTGTAAAGTTGCACAATACAGAAAACTGTTGCTCCATCCTTCTACTACATAAGCGTGTGACCCATGGGTTAGTGGTGTCGTGGTCAGGTTGTTGTTAAGTTGGAATTATCCCATCACGCCTAAGACCTCTCTTTAACTCCAGATCCTCCAATTTTTTCCACAATTCTTCACGCTCCTTTTCTTTCTTTTTCTCACTGGAGGAAGAAACAGAAAACAACGTAAACAATTGAGAGGGGTTGGTGAGACTGCCCAACAGAAACAGCCTTTCCCTCCCAGAGGCCCACGCGGCTCTGAAGCAACTAGCAGCAAGCTTCTCAGGGTTTCCTTTGGGGGTTTTCCCTCATGTAGGCTCTATTTTGACACTCCCATGGACACACAAGTAGTACTAATGAAAGCAAGTGTCTTAAGATTTCCATTAACAACACCCCTTTATCTGTAGATACAGTATAAATTATAACGCAGTGCAATGACTGAGCAAACTGGAGATGGCTTCTAGTATCATCTATCTTAACACACAAGTGCCCGGGGGTTCTGAAATGCTCAGGGCCTTGTTAGAATACAACCTCCTGTTTGTTCGCAATAAACACTCAAAAGAGAGGCTGGAAATGACACGGGCAGAAATGGCCAAGATAAGAACACACACTCTCTCCTTCATCTGTGTCTGTTTTCCCCATACAGTGTATACCGAAACTAGGTCATTTCTGAAAACATACGATCAACATTTTTATCTTATAGTATATATTTATATATTATAACATGTAAGAATATATTAATGATCTACATGAAACTTTGTGGATACAGGTACTATGGTGTATTAAAATTTTAAGTGAGCCTTCAAACTTGGTTAAATACCAATTTACCAGTGATTTCCAGAACTCCAGACTGCATTGTTTGGCAAAGTTTACCACAATTGGATAAGCCAAAATTGGTTCAATAATTTAATTTTGCCAAAGACATTTGGAAATTTCAGTATTGTTTTAAAACAAATGCTTTAATACCAATCAAGTAGGAAGTACATAATCAAAGAATACAAAACTATATTATAAATTAAACACATTCACACTTATTAAAGAAATTCATCACATGAATTCACATCTACTAACATAATTCATTTCATTACCTCTGGCTTACTGAAATGAACTGGTGAAAAGCAGAGCCAGATAACATTGTGAATTCACAATTTCATAAATTCAAACAGTTCCTAAGCACAGGAGCTCTGCTGCTTCAGACTCAGGAATTTGTCCTTGCATATCCCACTTTAGTAACAATATATTCTTTATTCAGAGAAATTAATAAGGATAATGTAAACTCTGTACTATTTCAGTAATCACCAATACTTTGCAAAGTTATATTAAATTCTCTAACAATAGGAAATAGGAGCTGGAGAGATGACTCAGTGGTTAAGAGCACTGGCTGTTCTTCCAGAGGACCCAGGTTCAGTTCCCAGCACCCACATGGCAGCTCACAACTGTCTGTAACTCCAGTTCCAGGGGATCAGACTTCCTCTTCTGTCCATTCCCCGTAGGTACAGGGCACACATACACAAAGGCACACAAACACATAATACACAAACTCATACACATAAAAGAAGAATAAACTTTTAAAAAGAAAATCCCAAACCAATAAAGTTTCATTTTCCTTGAAGTAAAGAACAAAACAAAACAAAAACCTAAAAAAAAACCAAACAAACAAACAAACAAAAAAACCAACCAAGTAACTTGACATTCCCATTCCAATTGCAGGGCTGGTGAATCACACAGTCATCTCTAGCTGCATTTTATAGATAAGATTCTGGCAACTGAGACCTTGTCTACTATGACGGCTATCTTCGGTGCAATCTGCACAGTGTGGATCTCAGCAGTATAATGGTCTTCAGACATAAACTCTTCAAACTTACATAATAATTTTGAACTATAACAACTGCATTTAAGGGCCTAAGGGGCAAGATTAGAAAAGTCTCCGTTCATTATGCATTTTTTTATTTTTATAAATTAAGCTGGAATTTATTCAGAAAAGTATTTAGGGTGCTGGAGAGATGGCTCTAGAGTTACGAGCCAAGGGCTACTCTTCCAAAGGACCAGGCTCAGTTCCCAGCACCCACGTGATGGCTCGCAAATGTCTGTAACTTCAGTTCCAAGGGCTCCAAACTCCTCTTCTGGCCAGGCACCAGACACGTGTATAGCACATACATATATACAGGCAAAGCATTCATACACATAACAGATACAAATAAATGTTCCAAAGGAGATTTTAGCATGTGGTTCCATACTCATACAGTTGAGACAGGAGGATCACTTGAAGTTCAAGGCTAGCCTAAGCTACAGTGAGACCCTATACCTCCTCCAAAAAGGCAAAAAGCTGAACAAATATTTTAATAAAGAATAAAACAGAGGGAGATAGAGGCTGAATAGGGCCATACCCTAGAGTGGGTATGACTCTAGACTCTTGGTTGTAAGCAAGCTGCTGGGCAATATCCCTTGTTTGTTTGACAGTACAATCTGCAGATAATATCAGTCTAAACAAATGTTCTCAGGGAATGCTGATTTATGTACATGGACGTAAGTTCTACAGCTCATATGGAGTTTTAATGCCTCTGCCTCATTTGGCAGAAGCAGAGAGGAAAGAAAGGGTTTGGGGACTTTTATCAACTGAAAATCAGCTCATCGTGTGGCAGTTCACACTGCCCTCAACTGCAGCTGGCATCATGACATCATCATCTTCCTGCTGAAGCTCCTCACTCAGATCGTCCCTCTACAGTATGCAACGTGATTTGTCCTGTGTGTCCTTTCTTTCTCCAGATGAACATATACGGAGATGCCACACTGCTTTCATAGCGACAGCTTTATTTTTAAAACTTACAGTCTCGGCTTAGGACATTCTCATCATCCCAAAGAAGAAATCATGCTGCCCACTTCTTCCTCGAGCCCCTGGCACCCACTGGTCTGCTGCTTCTATGGATTTTCCTTCACTGGCCTTTCATAGAAATGCAATTATATACTGAGAAACAATAGACAGTTCTCTTTTTTTGTTACTGCATGTAGCCAGGCTGTACTCCCGCTCCTCATACTTCCACCTCCCAAGTGCTGGGATTACAGATGTGCACCACCACATCTGGCTCCTAAAAGTCTAAATAACTCTGATGCATTTAGTGCTACCCTTATTTTTCCCAGTTTTCCTTTCTGTCGGTGGGAATTTTAAGACTTCAGCACACTGCAATGCTGGGAATCTTGTCAAATTCTCCTCCCAGTTCATTTACATAGCACTAGTGTTGGCACCCATATGTAAAGTGTTAAAAGCTTACTCCACCCACCATTCTGATTTGTAATGCTTCAAAAATCTGCTGTGAACTGAAGCCATCAACTTCCTGTCATCAACAAGTAAGACCTCATCTTTGGCTCTTCCATCACAGCCCCAAACATCCATGTTCAATTACTAATTAACAGTTACTGTCACTTCTGTGGCAAAGCCAGTGCTTGGATCTGCTCGGTACGACTTTCTAATTTTGCACATTTGCCAAAGTATCATCCTCGTTTTTTTAAAAAACAAACAAATAAATAAAAACAACTTTCATTAAGGAAGTGCATTCACTATTAACCACCTTAACATTCTAGCATAACAGTTCAACCTCACAGTTCTATTTTCCTAGTCCCCTTAGTTAATTCCATCTATTTTCAAGTGATTCATCTATTTAGCTTAGATAATAAAAGATCACAAAACAACTTCATTGAGGTCCTCAATTTGAAATAAGGCCGTGTGTGTGTGTGTGTGTGTGTGTGTGTGTGTGTGTGTGTGTGTATACAGTGGTCCTGAGAATCGAGCACAGGGCCTTATATATATGCTAGCCAAGGACACTCTGTAACTTAATTATACTGAAGCTCCTTCAATATTCTTAATAAGATTTTACCCAGATTTAATCCCTATTTAACTAGAATAATAATAAAGATTATAGGGATCTCTGTTGCCCTAACAGATAAGTGCTGTGTGTACACTGTTTAATGATTCATTATGATATTCTAATGTGCCTTTAGCTCCCCCTTCCTTTTTGAAATGGGTGTTTTTTGTCTGCACATATGTCTGTGCACTATGTGCATGCCTGGTCCTAAAGGAGGCCAAAAGAGCATGTCAAATCCTTTGAAACTGGAGTTACAACTTTTGGGAGCTGTTGTAGGTGCTGGACTTGAACCTGGGTCCTATGGAAGAGCAGCAAATTCTTTTAACAGCTGAGTCATCTTTCCAGTCTCCCTTAGCCCTTTTAAAAAATAACTTTTCAAAGATTTTAACTTAACTGTAGGGCAAGGAGGGTCATTATAAATTGAGTAATTTTTAACAATTGATAATATTATGAATTAACAGTTATTTAGGTTTCAAATGTAATATAGAATTGACATGTATCTCAATGTTGTAACTAAAAACAATGTTGTAGTTAGAACCATATTCTGTGATTAAACTGTTTCCCATAAACCACATCCCTGTAACTTAAGAACAATCTCTGCCATGGTCCTTGGTCCTCTGTTCCCAAACCTTCCTACTCATTGCCCTTTTCCTCAGTAAAACACAACTAACACATTCTAAATATGGCAAAGCAAAGAAGCAAAAAAAAAATAACAGAAAGCACCTTCTACAAGGTTCAGCCAAGTCCAAGGTATGAACATTCCCAGTCCTACTCACGACTCCTTAAGGTCCACCCTTTATGACCTACATAGCTAGCATTTGCATCCTCGTGATCAGAGTCAAGCCAGAGAACCAACCACTAAGAACTCTGTGCTTCCCTTAATCTCTCCACTACATCTGTGGGGGTGTGAACAGAAATGGCCCCACAGGCTCATAGATTTGAACGCTTGGTCATCAGGGAGTGGCACTATTAAGAGGTGTGGCCTTGTTGGAGGAAGGGTGTCACTGGAGGTGGACTTTGAGGTTTCAAATGTTCACACCAGGCCCTGTGTCTCTCTCTCTGACTGCTACCCTGGGGATCCAGATGTAGAACTCTCAGCTACCTCTCCAGCTCCATGTCTGCCTGTGTGCCGCAATGCTTCCTGCCATGAGGATAACGGGTTAAACCTCTGAAACATAAGCAAGGTGTTTTCCTTTGTAAGAGTTGCCATGGATGCAACAGAAATCCTAACCAAGAAAACATTTTTTAGAAAGTTGAAAATACTGGATTAAAAATAAAACTTGAACCGGGCATGGAGGTGCACACCTTTATTCCCAGCACTTGGGAGGCAGAGGTAGGTGGATCTCTGAGTTTGGGGCCACCCTAATCTGTAAAGTGAATTCTGAGATAGCCAGGGCTACAGAGAGAAATGCTGCCTCGAAATAATAATAACTATTATCATCATCATTATTATTATTATATAATATAATGAAAATAAAATGGGAGAACCATGTAAATAAAATCAAGGAAGACTTTTTGCCCCATTCTAATCTTAAGCACCTCAATGTTTTCTAATACTAGGCAAATACGGTTTATATTCTTCTCACTGCTCTTGTAAGTTGTAATGAATTTCTTGGTTTCTAGACTAGAAAGCAAGTTCTGGGTAAACAGTGCCTGGTCTCTGTGCTGGAGTACTAAGTATGTCAACCCAATTTTAGTTTGGGTGGGTTGCAGTAGGAGTCAGCCTAGAAGACTAACTATCTAATGATTCCCTGAAGCGGGCCTGAAAGACCAGGGATGTGCCAGGCTCTGAGCCCTGTGGTAGCACAGAAACAAAGGAGGAAAAGCAGCAGGCTTCACCAAAATCACACCATCAGAGAACCATCTTACTTGGTAGTACATTAATGAGGACACAGCTATTGAGCATGCAGAAATGGAATATGTAAATAAATAAACAAACTGCTGTTTATAATCTGATGTGCAACTAGACAGCTTTAGCAAAGAGTTCGGAAAGGACTCAATAGCTTTATGCACAGCAGACAAAAGAGCTTTAAGAAGTTACCGCTGACGATCTGACTTGTATGTGGCCGTCAGCTCGTCAAACATAGTGCTGTTCATTTCCATAAAGGCCTTCAACACGTTGTACACCAGTGCCACAATAGCCCTGTGAGGCAGAGAAAGAGAAAGGATCGGTTAGTCTTTCACAATGGGGTGCTGAATCAAAAAGCAAAAGGAAGGGTTGGGGATTTAGCTCAGTGGTAGAGCACTTGCCTAGCAAGCGCAAGGCCTGGGTTTGGTCCTCAGCTCTGGAAAAAAAAAAAAGCAAAAGGACATTTCTGGTATGAGTTAGCTCCTCCTCTATTATATATACATAAAAAACTTCCCCTGAATTTTTCTCTTTGACAAGTTCATACTCTTACAAAGTGCATTCTGATCATCATAACCCTCCTCCACTCTCTGCCAACCTTATTACCCTCACTGCTCCCTACAAATCCCTTCCCCACATTCACGTAGCACAAGCTAGCCTAAACCTCATTATGTACCTGAGGATGGCTTTGAACTCCTGATACTCCTGTCTCCACCTACCTCCTGCTGAGACTATGAGCATGTGTCACCACACCTGGTTTCCTATCCCCTTTCAGTTGGACCTACAGTTCATTTGAATTCTTTACTGTTTATAATCTTCCTGAGGGATGGTAAAATTAAAACCCACATCTGCCCTTCCAAATTATTGGTACCCAGAGCAGACATGCTTTTTATGGCCAATGCATAACAAAAGGCAAGTATAGAAATAAAGCTGCTTCAGATGTTGGGGAGATAGCTCCGGCTGGCTCACACACACACACACACACACACACACACACACACACACACACACAC